>CCAG010021481.1:0-40682 GCA_001077435.1 Glossina morsitans morsitans | reverse complement strand
ACGCTTAGAGGTTAGTGTATGCTCTTTCAGGTCGTTAATACCAGCATGACGGGCGGAATGCACGCCGATTAGCTCCCTCCAGCAGTGCGACTACCATTTTCAACATTCTGATCCACATGCAAAGATTGTATAAATTTCTGCTTGAAATATTGAGGAAGTATGTCCCAGCGGTACCGCCTTTCAAAACCTCCAGCCGCATGGTCCCGCACCATATAATATATATTTTTATAATATGTATGCATTCAGACATTAATTTCTGGAGATCTTCACAGATCGCAATGTTGGCTTTTTTAAATTCCAAACAAGAGATTACGTTTTTATATATACGTACGGAGTATATATATATTAAACGAAATATATATATTGATTTTTTGATTTTGTTAGAGAGCCATTTATGCCAATTACATTTGAACTCCGTTCTTCTGATTTTTTTCTCTTTATAAAAATGTGGAAGAATCAGCTGGCGTCAGTTCTTTCTACTATGAGCCTTTTGTACGAAGTGCCTGAAAATACTAAAACAGATTTGGGATAATGATTTTAAAAGTGCTTCAAGACTGCAATATGTCGTGCAATAATCAAATGGCGGGAAACTTAGGCTTATTTTTGCTTTATTTTATATAACAAATGGCTTCGGGCTTTTAAGTATAATATAGTGGCCGGTAGAAAGAAGTGGGCAAGGAGAAAGGGATAGAAAGTGTCCTAAGATTACTGGATACGTGCCTAATCAATAATTGCTAAGGGAGCGTGAACACTCAGCTACTGTTGAGCTCCTGACGAAGCATGATCAAACCCAAACGTGACTTGAATCCGCAAACAAGAGGCTTTATAGTCGCGACATTTATCTACTCAGCTATGCGGTAGCCCAAGTGTGTATAAGTAGACAGGGTGTATAGGCGGCCTGGATAGTGTGTGTTTTATGACTTTTTGGGGTCGAGCATAGGCTACATCGATGACCATATGATCACGCTTCGTAATTGCTTGGCCGCGTGGTGACCAGGCTCCATTTTCTTGAATTTCGAATTTCTCTTAATTCAAAGTAGAGGAAAATAGAGGAGAATTCAATTAGTTGACAAAAAAATTCTAAAGAAGACTTTGTCAGTGTCGTTCTGGTGACTTGGTAACGCGTTGACGTAATTCTATTGAATCAAATTAAGTTCATTTTGAAAAATGTCGTAAAAATCCTTACTTTTATGGATACACCCTCGGTTAAATAATTTTATTTGCAATAAATTATAAATATATATAGCAAAAAAGAGGAAAGGCAAATGGATAAAAATGCCGTAGAAAAGTTCAAAGCTTTTTCCAAAATCAACAGTAAGAGTGCAAGGTTAAAATTTTCTCATTTTGTTTACACTGAAAAATTTTTTAAGGATATTGGTTAAAAGCCACTTTGTTGATTGCGTGTTTTCTGCCCAAGGTAGAGGGTGTCTTTCTGAGCATGAGCTTGTGAGGCATATCATGTTATTATGATGCATTATAAAAAAACGTGGTTCGATTGCAATTATTCGTTGTGTGGTGTAGCAAACGCTTGTTTACAAACAACGACAATAAGCATTTAAGGTAAGCATACTTTCATTAATCCGAAATTCTTTATCTGAAGTCTACGTACTACGGCCCTCCTTTTTATTCCTTCGCCATAAGTATAAAGGCATTGTAATTTGGAGAAGGATGTTCTTTTTCCTGCACTTATTCTCCGGCTAGATCTCTTTTTTTTTTTGGATAGAGACACCAAATTTCTTAAGAAATTTGAAACTTTTCTGCCCAACAATATCCGTTATCCGCCTTAGTACGCCTATCTTGGCTTCAATCAATTTAAAGAGAAAGAAAAAGGCTTTGAACGGCTTTGAAGCTGTGTAACTTTCATAATCCTAACTCAATCCATTAATCTCATAATACTTTTGAAAGATGACAATCCAGAGATAATTTAACAAATATTTTTAATTTTTTGATTTTTTACTGCAAAGTGTTTGGGTTTTAAAACTCTTTGAAATTCTTCAAAAAGTTGAGAAAAATCAAAATTCGCTGCGGATTTTAGTATTGGCCCAAACGCTTGCATGAACTGCTTGCATAAAGCTTGGCATTCAATCCATTGAATTTTCATTGATGAAATGAAGCGGAATCTGGTCGTTTTTTAGGAGATTAATAGCGGAAAAAATGGGAAAAGACGACAAGGAATCTTTCCCTAAGATGTGCTATTAATGTCCCGCTTATACAACTCCTCAAAATATGCTAAACTTTTGCAATGCTAAGCTAAATCATTTGCTGTTAATATTTAATTTAGTTATTTGTAAAAAGACCCCTTTGGTGCGGACTTGTTACGTTGGTATCCCAATTTCGTAACCTTGAGTATTTTATAGAAGAGTACTAGAGGAGTATTACACCCAGTTGTTCAATTTGAAATTGCAAAAAATTAAGGCGTGAATTTGCGATGTCTAGCTTTGTGAGAGAGGTCTTACAATTGTCGCTTCTGTGAAGCGTTACTTGTGCTCGAAGTGATGGATTTTTTCGAATTTAAATGTCAGGTAGAAATTTTCTCTGTAATCTTGCTTTGTTTATTTTATTCGCATACAATTATTTTCTTTTCTTATCTTCGGCAAATATTTCGACCTTAATTCAATCAATTTAATTATTTAATTATTGTGCGTTGTGCGAGATATCACTTCGAAGTTAAGGCAACCATTTAATTATTTTAAATGATATGAGGCCATTTTCAAAACTATGAAATGTTATTCCAAATGTTTCCTTCAATTTAAAAATCTCTACCTGTAAACTAATACCACTTTCTAATTCGATTCCGTTCATATCGTTTAGTTACGAGATATATCATAATATTGTCATATATTAAGCATTTGAGTTAAAGGAGGTAAAGTGATTTTTAATAGCTTGTTACGAAATGAAGAATTGTGAATATGTAAACTGTAGCTATTATTGCCACTCTATACGTAACATTAATTTGAAGTAATCTCACTTTTACTGCGTGCACCTCTTTCATGTTTAACAGGTTCTTCGACAGTTTTTAAGTGTTTTTCAATGGATTTTTTATTCGTACACTCTTTTCTCCTTTTTTTTCTTTTTTTTTTTTTAAATAATGCGTAATGCTCTTTTTTGTTAACACTTTCCTTATGCTATTTTTCGTTGTATCGACTTTGTGTAGATAGTTACACAAGTTAAATGTATGGTTGATATGAGGCCGCATTTACGTTTAGCATTTACAATTTGTTGTAATAAACATTTTATAAAGACTCAATAATGATAATAATTGTGATTATTATTTGGAATTCGTTATATGGAAAACTAGGTGTGATCGCGTGTATAAGATTCATAACGATAACGTCATAAATGTGACAGCGATAACGATCACCTTAAGCAAACATTAGCGGACTTTTTTGTATATTTGTTTTTCTTTTTTTAGTTATTTAACAAAAAATTTTGTGTCTGCCGATTGTGGAAGACTTGCATGCAAGAGTCGAATATATATATAAACATAAATGAAAATGTTTGATGATACTTAAGAAATCAACCTATTTATAAATTAATGTTCTACTTGTTGCTTAATCGCATTAAAGACAAGATGTCCAAACTTGTAAGAAATAAAGTTTAATCGGTAGATATCTGGGCTGTGAGGAAAAGTCTTACAGTCGCTACACAGCGGGGATTAGCGTAATATGCAATGTCTGTAGTCCGAAATGTGAATTGAATGTATTGTACAGTATATATTCTTGATCGTCGTCAACGTCGGCTTTGGGTCTATTCCTTCGTTGCAATACAACTTACGATTTCACGAATTGTTTTAGAACAATGAACGACGTTTCGGAATATTTTTTATCCTTTTTAAAGACCGGCACAATTTGTCTAAGTCTAAGTCTGCTTACCACGCTTACCAGCAAAGAAAGCGAAAGTGACGACCGATTTAATATAGTAAGCGAAAAAACCATGCCCAGGGCAGGCAAAGCATTAACGATAAAGAGCAGAAAACGAGTTCACTTAGAAAGGTTAGCTGGTTGTTGTATGTTGTGAGACAATAAAAATTAATTTTACAGCTTGAGATTACGATGTTTCTCCTCTTAATAGCGTTAAACTGACGTATAGGACCTCTCGCAGGACCTATTTCTGCGGATATCCAATCAATTATTTACTGCCTGATCAACTCTTTTGTTCTTATAGCGAAAACAAGGATTCTTTCATAGAAGGCATCCCAGGAATAGCTGTCATTGCGCCAGAGAGATGAGGAATGCAGGGAGTAGTCATAGATAACTTTCTCTATAAACTATCTTCTGCTCGTTTTTTTTTTTTTTTTTTACATGAAAAAGACATGTGGACAAAAGCTTTCCGACAACATCAATAATAAGCTTCCTGCCGCGGAGAAAAATATCTGAAAGTCTATAATGTTGTAAAATAGAATAATACATTTTCGACTGTTGTGTACAAAATTTTTCAATTTTTAATGTTTTAAATAAAAAGTTGGGTTGGTAAGAAGGTAATCTCAGAGCTTCTATTGTATCATGTTGCTCGAGTTTCTGAAGGTTGAACGAAACTTTGGAAAGTTTATTGGAAAAACATATTATTATTGTTATTATTAATAAAATAAATATAAGTTTAAGAAATAAATTCTAAGACTAAAGTCTTAAAGCACTTGCAATGCAAAAGAACATCGATTTTTTCTTATCAGCTTAGTATGCAAAACATTTTAGCTTCAATGAGAATTGAAGAACTTGAAAATTTGTACTTTTACATAAAAGAACCAAAAGAGTCTTTTTTTTGTTTTTACAATTTTTACAGTAAGTCAGATTTTGTCTTCTTCTTCTGTCTTTTCTAAAAATTCAACCGATCAACAACAGATGGCTCGCCGAGCAAAACAGAAAAGATTCAGCCAGACGAGATGTTTATAAAAAAGCTTTTGATCTCAAACACAGCCGTTCAATTAATTTCATTCGTCGAGTCATACTTTCACCCGACATTGCGAAAAAGGGCAGAACAAGTTTTGTCATTCCGTTTGTTGCATCCAGCCATACGCTTTATAGATTCTATAAAGTGAATTTTTTTTTTTTTTTTCTTTGAATGACCAATCACTCAGGATATGTCCCCAGTAAGCCTAGCACGGTCATAGTCAGAGGAAAGAGAAAAAAAGAGGAGAATATCGCGGCCTAGTGGGTGTGTGCTCACTCGGTAAGAGTTATGCCTTTGCCGATTGAACAATGAGGACAAAAGGCTGAGGTTTAAGCCCGCGAGCAAAGACTTCATAGTCGCGATTCTTAGCTACTCGGCTATGCGGCAAACCGGCTATCCATCTGTTTTCGCAACGCTAGCGATTGCAAAACTTAATAATGCATAACTGATTTTCATAAATTAGTTTCGGAAATCAGCGCAATATGCCGGCACTTCCCAGATTGCTAAAAAGCTGATCAAACCTTAAAAGAAAGGAACGAATTCAAAAATATGGTTACATCAAACTTCTCAAAAATTTCTATCAGATCAATGAAATTTTCGCTGCAAAACTGTAACCCTTTAGCCCTTTGACCCATTTACGATTAATGCGGCAGGTAGCAGACGTTTGCTTGGATTGGTGGGTATCCAAAATTCATCCATAGACTTTCATGAAAGACTTTCTTGGGATTACGTTTTATTACTCGCACTAAAATTTAAGTTACAATAATTGTTATGTGCTACGAATCGATCCAATTTTAATTAAAAAAATATGTTTCAATATAATTTTCTCATTTCCCAAGAAGAGAAAGTAAAAACACTAAAATTGGCCATGACCCACCTTTAAATCCGGTTATACACTTAACGACCGTTTAAAATAAAACGTTATATTGAAAGTGGTCTGAATAGCTCTGTCTAATTAATGGTGCAAATTTAATATGCCCCTGTATCACAAGAGGCATATGATGGGCGAGTAATCATGTAAAGCTTTTCAGTAACTTGACGTAATTCCGAAGCCAAATGATAACAAAAACAAATTTATTTTTTTAATTCCCATAAGAAGGCTTTAAAAGACCACAATAAATTCCGAATTCCTAAACGATTTCAAACACTTTAGATTCAGGTAATTTAGTGCATTTATTTTCTCTCTTCTTTTACGCATTTGCTTACCTGTTGGATACGTTTTTAATACATATCGACTTTTGCCGGTTCGTCATAATCATTGTTATGTTGGTTTTTCTTGCTTTTCGCCTTACGGTCTATCATGAGTCGTCTGCTTCGTCATCATCATCATCATCATCATCGTGATCATCGTCATTTAAATTTTAATGCTCACTTCTCTTTAAAGGTCGTTAAGATAAGCTTGCAACGATAGCATGCCTGGCATAAGGCATTATTTCTTATTTTTGATTTTCATTTTTCAGATGTTTTTTATTCGTTTAAATAAGTCCTGAAACAACAACAACAACAACAACATAATCTTACTCTTTTAAATAATAGTAGTATAGGTTACGTGACTACATTTTGATTTATTATGATTTTTATATTTTGACAGATTATGTGGTAGATAAATACAGTTCTTTAAAGAGCTACCGTTTAAAGAATGTCGTTTTCTCCGTCCGTAAGAAAAGGTAAACCACAAAAGAATGAAAAGGTCTGAGAAGCCTTACCGTATGTGTCACATCACGTTTTTTGAAGGTGCGATTCAAATTAAAAAGAGAACAAGTAGAAAATACACATTCACATCTTCACTTTCATTGTTATTCCGCTAGTGCGACTCGATCAGAATGCGATGACGGTTAAGTAGTCGTCGTAATTGCCCTGCTTCAGGAGAACTAATAATAATAATAATAATAATACGATATTTGTGTGTGACACATAATACATATAGACATTTTTTCTCATTTAAACAAATATATATTTAGAACACTAAGATTGGTTTGGATTAATTTAATCAAATGACTTGTACTTTTTTTTTTTATATCTTCCCATCCGTGCAAGACGATAAAAGATGGAATAATATTTACCCATATTGGGTTTTGCTTAAAAACTTTTTCCTTTTCCATTCAAAAGTTCTTTTTTGATTTGTCAGAATCAAAATGAAGTCCGATTTTGGATTAAGTGTACTGTACTTGTAGGTTTTAGGTAGAATATTAACTATGTTGCAATAAGATTTAGCATTACCGTAGAGCACGGCAGACGGACGAGCTGTAGGAGGGCAAGCTTTGAATAAGGAAGAGCCCGCCAGAATCGTTCAACCTCAAGTATCGAAAGTAATAATGAATTCTACTCACATTTCTTTTGTATGAATCACGAAAGAGAATAGAGCAAGCATGGGAGCAACCGGCTGCTACGTTTAAGCCTTCAAAAAATTCAATTTGCCCGCTCAACTATGCAGCCATAAGACTTGAAACATGTCTACGTGTTGTTTTTGTTCATTACGCCATAAAGTGGACGATTTAAAAACAAGGAAAATTAGTGAAGCGTGCCGCATTTGTAATAACAGTTGAACGTTGTTTGGGCCCTCGCAGTCATATGAAACTTAAAATGAACCCGTTAATGGAAGATATTGCCCACACTCGGTATAGACGTATGTCCACGACTTACACGGCCTTTTTCGTTGTAGTCCAATACCACGGTCCGAATCTAGTGAATATTATCGCACGGATTCTTAGCGGTCCATAGTAGCCAATTAGGTTAAGAATATCAGGTTAAGAAAATTCTTGATTTATTAATTAATACAAGCGAAGATGATAGGGTGAAAAAGGTGTAGATTTACGCGGATTTTGCATTTAACAGTACAAACACTTAAGACTTGGAAATGGGGATTTCATTATAATACGAGTGCCATTTATCTAAATTCGATTACAAGGTATTTAGTTGTCATTATAAAATACATTGATTGAAGATTGCACGAATGAGTTACGGAGTTAAGCAAACCATAAACATGGTATGAATAAAGAATTAAAAATATAAACTTACGCTAGATGTAACATCTACTATATAATCTACATAAGATTTATCGTAAGAATGACTAAAACCAAGAATTGATGTTTAGTAGTTAAGGAAACCGTAAATTGGAGAAAGCAAAGGTTGTAATGTATGGTGTGTTCCGTTCTTCATTGAATAACTCTTTAGGTTTATTCCTTTATCCGAGCGGACTCTTACAGTAATATTTTTCTTGGGAGGAAAAGTGCAGAAAGCTCTCAGGGGAACTTTGATTCCTTAGTAGTAAACGCAGTAATCAATGATATTAGGCGAAAGCAAAAAAAGGAGATAAGCTCCTTAACCAGCATACCCTGGATGATCTAGTATTCACAAAGGTTTTGTACTTAAAAAAAAGTTATCATTTTAGAGAGAGCATCGGAAGTACTTTTTCCAATGCTATAGTCATCGCTTGTTGCAAATTTAAGCTCATTTTTCGACAGGACACTCGAAAAAGTTCTTTATTTTGCATTCAATTCTATTTTTTGGAAAATTATTTTGTATTATGTTATTTCTTCTCTTCTGCTTTTTATATTTCAAAGCTCGATGCCAAAGAAAAGTGTCACCGTTTCAGACAGTGTCATCCGTTTTGCTTCCTTTTGTTAGAGGTACGACCGACGCGACTCAATTTGATCATATAAAAAATATATCTGAGTATGCCACAACACTTCCGCACTCACTTTTGAAACACAATTCAGGGAACTTTAAGTACTTTCCTTAACTTGACCTTTTGACAATATTCACCTAAAATGGTCGAAGGTGTACTTTTGTACTCATAAAGAAGATCGAGTGTCCGGGAAAACTTGAATGCAACAGAAAATGACATTCTCCGCTTAAAAATGCGACCATAATCAAGCATAACATTTGCTCAGATCTAACGAAGCTACTAACGGGTTGTCCTATGTGATGATTAATTGCAGACCATATGTACAAGGAAAACGTAGTTATTGAAATTTCGAGTTTTACATTCTCCAATACTTGGGGTACAAGGGTATATTAAGTCCAGAAGGACTTGAAAGAAACCCACCTTTTATTATACCGATCGATTGAGAATCACTTTCCGATTTGACTTAAGTGTGTCTCTCGGTCTTATTTTCTTCTGCTCAACCTACAAGCCAGCCACACTTTTTGAGATATTTTGATGAAATTTGGTGCACTGGCGTGTTTTGGCCCGAGGACCATTTGGAAATCATGTGGATGGGATCACTTTTTCGCCCGCTTGCCACGCAAAACCTTATTTTGAAAAGTCGCTACACGAATAACTGTAATGTGGTGTAAGGTACTTAATGATGAGTCATGGCCCACCGCAATGTTTTTACTTGTTCAGCTCTCTTCCCTGTTTATATGGTTAACAGAAATTTGAAACGTTTACCTTCCGAAAAAATTTTAAAAATTATTGATAAAATTTATGATTTTTGTAAGAATTTTTAACTTAAAACTGTGTTGAGGACATTTCCGGTGGAAGCTTTGTTTATCAGTTAAAACTCAGCAAACCTTAATAAAGTATACAGGCTTGCATGCATGCATGTAAGTAAGTTTAAGTATCGATAGAAACATATATACGTGTACTGTCTTCACCGAGCTTACGGCTTTAAATTTACACTATGTCTTGCAAGAAACAGGACCCACACGTTTTGAAGTTAAAGTAGCGAACTTCATGAGTTACGCATTGTACCTACGTTTTAAAGATTTAAAAAAGAGCTAAGTCTCACTGGCTCTTTGTGGCTGCATTTATGAATTCATTACATACAGATTTTTTCACAACAAAAAAAAATCTATTTGCAGAAGGGCGCTATTATTGCTTTGGGTCAATGGAGGCGGTCGTAAGTGTTATCGTTCGATGTTTAATTGATAGGGCACGTCGTCATGGGCTTGCGAAAAGCCACGTAATTAAAATCGTTGCCAGTAATTAAAATCTTATAAACTTGCTGGTCACACTATAAATGCAACATTCTCTCCTGAAAAAGTTGTCAATATAAAGAATGCGCTCAACACTTTCAACCAAAAACCAATGCAGCAGCTCTCTGTACTGACTTGAATTAGAGGTGAAATTTAATTCATAAACAAATACTTAATAAGAGAATTTCGATTTTATGCAGACCTTCTTCTCCCTTTAAGCTTAGAATTTTGAAATATAATTGATTACCGATACGAAAATGAGAGCTGAGCTACTGCCATCCCTTTTCACATTCTAAAAATCTTAAGCCCTCTTTCCAAGAAATTTCTATAATAATTTCTTCCGTTTTATAATTAATGAAACTTCTCGCTTTAATTTCAAAAGTTTACATTTTTCTTAAACACCTTATAGTGCAAGCAGCACAATCTTCTTCTACTGCAGGAAATCGTTCGTCGCCATTAATCTGTAAGGCTTTGTTCACACCTTCTATTCATTTTACAGTCGTTATCGTCTCAAATGTTTCGTACAAATCGAAGCTCGTTAAATAAAAAATAAAATAAAATATAAAAAAATAAAAAAATAAAAAAATAAATATATAAATAAATTTATAATAACTTGAATTCTGCAACAATGAAAATGGAAATAAATTGATTGAATTGATTCTAAAGAGTAACAAAATTTATCTTTTGCAATTTAAAGAGCCGGTCACCGGCATCGACCAACAATAACGCTTAAAACGCAATGCAACCAAACATCAACACCCTCCCAACCGTTTAAATTCGCACTTGAAGTGTTAAAAGAGAAAAAGCAAAAAAAAAAGTAAACGAACCGCGCGCACAAAAAACAAAAAACAAAAAAAATCCGCAAACAATTTATTTCTGTATGCAAGCAACAAAAAAAGCTTCGCAACAATAAGCAATTGACTGCAAGAAAAAGAACTAATAGCAGTGTGTTGCGATTTCCTTTGACCATTTGCACTTAAGCGAGAGAAGACCTTGTTGGCGAGCCAAGTAATGCCTTACAAGGCAAGTTCTACATCCACAGTAGTGTAGCGTATGCCTACATACCTACCATATACGTTTTCTCCAGAGATTTCATCGTTATATGGACCCATTGTCATTATTTTTCTTTTCTTCTGTGTGGACAAAGAAAATGCGAAAAGATCTTACGTTTGGCATCTTTTAGTTCATTGTATTCCTTCATAAATAAAGCTTTTCGTTTCGTTTGTTTCTTTCCCCTTTTTTTTTTGCGGTCTTTTTTTTTTCATTTCTGTTTTTTCAGTTTTAATGTTCGCCGTTTTCTTGCACATTTTGCTTTTGTCTCGCAAATGCTTGTTATTTTCAATTATTGATTTGATGCAGTTGTACTGATTGACACGCTATATATACGGTATATATATGTATATATATATGAATATGTATGTCCGTATATATGCATATATATGTGAAAATATATATGAACTGTGAATTTAAGAACAGATTTAAGTATCAGAGAAGATCTCTACGATTTTTTGCCTGCAGTTGTTAGCAACTTTTCATTAAGAAATTTTCAGAAAATCTTTTCAGATTTTTGCAAAATATTTACTTCGTCTTCATTGACTATATAATTAATGGTACCTTTCAAACGATTCCCAATTATTGGTGCTATAGATTTACGGCGTACTGATGTTTATATCTTATACCCCTTATGCTACAGAATATATTAAATTTATGCATACGTATGTAACATGCAGAACGACTTGTATAGGACTTGTTCTCGTCGATTCAAAACAATTTCTGCATCGATTTAAGCATATCTGCCCGTTTCCCCTTGCATTGCCCCCCCCATATATTGTGTCGTTAGCTCACAGATCGCTTTGTTTTAGCTATTTTGACGAAGATGAACCCTATCGAAGAATCGATTTATGAAACTATTTTACGACCATCAAAACCATACAACACCTAATTTTGAAACACTCACGGACAAGCATCGCCGAGTAAGAGAATTTCTGCGGCGAATTGATGTATAAAATTTAGATCGGATGGGCCACTTGTTTCGCTTTGTTTTTGAAATAAAATATAGGTGTCCTCAGTGTACGTTATATTGCGAGCGTATTCTTTGACTGTTTTAGGCAATTTGTAATAGTAACCTGCGTGCAACAGTTCCTAATGTTTTTGCGCTATTTGAAGCCGATGTCTTCATTTTCGGGACCAGGAAAATGCTTAATACAGAGACACGCACAGATTGCTGGATAGATAGACAGAAAGACGACGGACAGTGAAATGTGCTTAAATCGATTCAGAATTCAGGAGAGAATACACAAACGGACAACTGGATAGACGGATTCAAAGCGATTCAAAATTTGAGGCTAATGAAAAATATTTGTACTGTATGACGTGTCTGAAGCTTCTTTCTGTGTGTTGCGAACATTTTGACAAAGTGAATATACCTTCAATCTTCGGTGGCCTATTGCCAGTTCTAAGAGAATACATTCAGTCCTGCAGCAGTCAGCAGTGGTGATGAGACCGTCGTACGCAATTTTCCTTGGTATTATCTTTTGGATTTTTTTTTTTTGTTTCAATTTTAATGAATTTTTTTAATCTTTTTTTTTTTTGTTTTTTTTATTGTTATAAAGTTTGCTAATTTTTCAACATTTTTTTTTTTTTTAGCATAAGAAAAGCGGAGTTGAAATGATTTTTCATTCTCTACTCAGCTCCACCGTCAGACACATAATTTGTCTTGTCATTTACACTTGGTTTGTCTGGTGAAGAGATTAATCACTTCTAATTTTCTTAGCCATGCATCTCTGTAACAAATCAGTAACATGCGATCAGTGATCTTGTGCGTTAAATTTAAGTTCAGCACAAAAAAAAGGCTCGAGGCTTGGACAAGGCGTCAAAACTCTTATTAAAAATTTTCCATAATAACAAATCGCAGAATAACAATGAAACACTTGCGAGCTGCAGTGAATGAAGCGAAATGCAGAAAATATTTTATAAACCGGAGAATTTCTATAAAAGACACAAATTATGTATTTCCTAAGGAAAGCTAAAGCAAAAGCACATAAACGAAGAGCATATCAAATTTCTCATTTCAAATTCAGACAGAAAAGGAAATAAGGAAAGGAAAAAATTGCCAGAGATGCACAATTTAAGATTTGTTCGGCTTTAGCCAGAACGACAGAAACGTTCGTTATGAGTGGCCATTACATGTAGTTATTATTATAGTGATCCTTGACTTTGTTTCGTAAACTATAGTAACTACAAACGCAACGTCAATGCACTCGTTTTGGGAGACCAACATTATGAGCGCTCTTATCGATGCTAAGGAATCATTATTTCACACTTCACGTTAAACTGTAGATGCTACAAAAATGCGTTACAGACACAACGACGAAATATTACGAAAAAGAGTTGCATAGACAGGCATACATATATGCAGGGAATACCATATACGAAATTCGAATAGAGTTTCGTTTTTTTTTGTTTTTTGTTTTCTTTATTTTAAATGGCAAAGACAGGGCATCGAGATTAGTAGATGTGGAAATAAAGGAACTTTGAATAAAATATTTATAAAAACCTACAGCACACACAAAAATAACTAGTTGAGGCTTTATGGTATGGTATTGTAATGCAAGGCTTACTAAGTCACATAAGGGCAAACGGCAGTATCAGTCTTAGCCATAACAATAACAACAACAACAACAACAACCATAACAGCAACAGCAAAAAGAATAACGACAGCAAAAGCGACAACATAAATTGTATATCTGCGTATGAATTCATATGTTGGTAGACTTTTACGGACCAGCATTCGTAAAGTAAAGGCTGTGGATGCTGCATAAGAAAATTCAAGCAAGTAAAAAGTCGACGACCAAGTCCAGGCTTCTATACTATTCATAACAAAATGCAACCACTAAAGATCGTATCGAATTGTAGCAGCGTCAGGCAGCAGGCACCATTTATTGTTGCCTTGCCAAGCGCAAAATATAACGACATACATCAACATGCTTACACACACCGAAAGCCCAATCCCAAGCCCAAGCCGTTTGCCATTTTTCTTCGCTTAGTTTAACATATGCATCTTTGTTATTGCTTTGTTCCTTTTCAATTTTGTTTCATGGTGATGGTTAAGCCTAGATAGGCTTAAAGAAAAAAAAAAGTGATATATTTAAGACTTTTGCAAGGACGTAAGCCTCCGCGTACTACATATGAACAAACGAACACATATGTGGTTACCTACAGATTTAGTTTAGCAATGACGTTTGCCAGCATAACAATACAGTTTAAAGCTCAAGCCATGTACTCATGGTTTTACCTTTGCGCCGAAGCATTTTGGCTAGTTAACCGTCTGCACAACATCGATAGCAATAAATTACCGATTAGTCTAAACTACGACTACCAAACTCCATACTTTAACTGCTCTCTTCGAACCCTCTGCATAGTAGCGTGTATATATGTATACATTAGTTCGCTGGTCAATTGTTTCACTTGGGATTTTTTATAAATTGTAATACTGCGAATAGTGGAGATGGGAAAATGCAAGAAGAGAGTTTTACTTACTAAAGGTAATTATTTAAAAAAAAAATTCGGAAATTCATTTGTCTAGCATATGTTTTCTGACGGTTTCCTTGTAAAACACAGAAAACCCCGCTTTTAGGAAAGTATTGTAAGGTCACGCAATGAAAATGAGTAATTTTTTGTTTCTTCCTCTTTTTTTGTGTGTTATTAACTAGGTGGCGGTATAAAGACATTTTTCGTGCAAGGTGTTAAAGAGAAGCTTGTTGAAATTTCATAAAACAAAATTATATTTTTCTCACTGAAAAATTGATGTTCATGGCATACTAATTTCTTCATTGCCTTTGCTACATGCAGAATTATATGCAAAGGGCGGGACAGGGTGTAGATATCTTCAATTGACAAGAAAGCTTCATTTCATTATCATTATAGCCCTTTATCTTGATTTAAACATTTTTATGTCCACCATCAGGAGATAAAAATGTTCTGGATTTATTTTCTCCGTCCGGTGTATTATACAGGTTACAGTCGCAAAAAGTACACGGGGACCTAGTATACGTATTATTGTTTGATGATCAAAAATCGACATTCAAATAATGTGTAGTGCAGCAATTCACAAGCAACATGTGACGTATAATCCATAGTTGATATTGGTGTAACTGTGTCATCCAAAAACTGGACCGAAAAAGAATCAAACAATTTTCGTTTGTTTTTTCCCCCCCCAAAAAAAAAAAAAAAAAATTCGTCGGATTGACTTAATTGTAAATCCCGTAGTACAAGGAATACATGTGCATGAAAAGTATTGGTGACGATTCGAATAGATCGATGGCAAATCACTCCCACTCCAATTGTTACACGCTACAGTATAGAAGAAGAGCTCTTTACAACAATCAACGTTAAAAAGACAAGTGTGATGTGATCGAATATCTTCCATTTTTATCCCGAACCAAACTAAAGTAAAAACCAAACGTTAAGCATAATCTGGGCGCATTCTATTCTTTCCAACTTTGTAGGATATACGTGCAAATTTCTATCGTATGTCCACTTATAACTTATGAGTAATGAGCAAGAAATCAAAGGGTTTATCGGTTCATGTTTCACTGTAGAAGTGTCCTTTGATTTATTCGGTCATGTCCTAATACCTGCCTGTGTGAGAGAACTTTTGTTTTCAACAAATTTGAAGGCGATATTTTCATTTCTGCGAAGCAAAGAATATTCAGTACTGACGGAGAGGTGGACGGACATGCTTAAATTGATTCAGAATTTTATGTTTATATTTTACGGAGCCTACGAAGCTTCCTTTTGGATATTGTAAAAGTTGCACAAAAGGACTATACTCTCCATCTTCAATTTATCGTGCATTAAATATTGGACACATAGGTGCCTTAAAAAGACTGTTGAAGAAATGCCACTCCAGCTAGAACTTGTCTTGTCACAGTTGCCGTCTATAGTTAAACTTGAAATGCGCAATTCGAGCAAACCATGCAGCGCAGCCAATCCATTTTATTTTCTGCGATTTTGAAAGTCTCTAGCAGGAAACGGAAAGACGAACAGGATTGAAAAGAATCAAACTCCTACACCCATGTCTCTCCTCATAGTCATAGTACAGCAATCATTTCCTCTGTTCATTTATAAGTCGCATAAGATTTCTATTTGATTTTGCGAAAACAGTAAAGTGTATAGAAGCGAAGAAGCTGTTCGAAGTGCCGACTAATTGAAGTCGTTGCAATGTTTCACGCAACAGCCCACCCTTAGCAGTCGAACGGTGAACACGATGGCTGTCGTTAATGTTTCAAAAGTCGTGATAAACGCATTAGATTAGTCCGTTCTTGTCACAATTGAATTTATTTTAGCGAACCCTCGTACATATGTGTTTTTGCTTAGCTTGAAAATCGTTGCCTAAGAAACTGATGGTGTTGGCAGAGAAAAAGCTGATAATTTTAGTAGAACGAAATAAACGGCATGTCTTTGCGTTTATTTATTTATTTATTTATTTTCTTAATTAAATTCAGTGTAAATAAAGAAAATTATTGCCGGCTTTAAATGAGCAGCATTGCATGCAATTCCCAAGAAATATCGATGAAACATTAGGTTTTTATTTCGAGCCACATTTTGTGTGTTAACAAGGAAAAATTTTAGTCAACATTTGCGAAATTTGTTGAGCTAAGGCTCAGAGAAACTGGAAGAGGAGACAAAAAAAAAAAAAAAACAAAAAAAACAAAAAAAAGAAACCGACAATTGACTAAAAAAGTCACAGAAGCCATAAGAACTCACACATCTGATTAGGGAATATCACCTTCGCACATGCCAGTCAACCCCAACCAACTCTTAAGCTAACTGCTTTATATATATGTATAAAGATTGTGTATAAATCAGCCAATACAAAGCAACCAGCCAACCAACCTACTCAAAAATTATACAAGAATCTTTAAAAAAAAAACACCAGCAGCCGATTCAAGTCAAATTCGATTAGAGGTTTTGATTCCTTAAACCCGATTGGTAACACGAATGCGACAAAACCAGAAAAGAAACAAAAAACCGAAACCACATGCAATTGCACATGCATGCATCACCTCGACACCAACACCATCACCAACACCATCACCACCACCACCACCACCACTAAGCTAAAAAACAAAAAAAATTTCCTTTCGTTTTAAAAAAAATTCTCTCCAGAGACTGGAATGAAAAAACAGTAAGAAGAAAAAAAAAAAAAAAAACCTCTTCAACTCACTTTGTTGTTTTCATTTTTTGTTTTTTTCGGTAAAGAGTTGGGTTTGTGTTGTCATTGTGGCCGTTGTTGTAGTACATGCAACAATTGATTATTGCCCACACTAGCAATGCCGCGCTTTATGCACACAAACACATTTGGTTCAGAAGGTAAACTTTGGAGACACAAAAATCTCTTCTTAAAAGGATTTAACCGATTGTCTCTGCATATTCTTTAAGTGAATTGTATATTCGGACTTTGCTTAACCAATTTCCTCGCGCACCCTAACCAACTGACTGTCTGTGCCCCCGCCTTTTTCATCATCTTCATCGCCAGTCCACCAGTAATGCAAAATTTATTTATTCACCTCGAAACAAGGCAGACGCAAATCCATATGAAACAAAGCTTAAGATATACGTACACACAATGAGTGACATCGCAATAACAACAGCAACAGGGTATATGCCACAAATTGCGGTGTCAAACAACATGTTTAGTGTTGTTAAATTTGTGTTTTTTTTTTTTTCTTTGCAGTTTACTTGAGCTCACAGCATTGAGCTGAAGTTATTCGAGACTTTTTGTTTTGTCTTTTTATTTATTTTTTTCAAAGAACACGTCGATAATAATTTTCATAGTCACTATCGGAGAGTGAGCGTATGCTTTGCGTATCTGTCTTTGTTGTATTACTCGATAATACGCATCGAACGGTTTGTCAAAGGTCTTCTTCACGTGTACTATGCATTAGACCAATTTTTCCTAAGAGATATACTTTCGTGTGACTTGTTTGCCCCGTTTTCTTAATTGCGTAGTTTTGAATGCATCTTAATCTTACTCAGCCGATAAGTTACTTTCCCTAAACTCTTAAGCAGAACTCCGATAATTAGCATTTTGGGTCAATTAGAGTCATAATCAATTAATTTGGTGACATTTGGCACATCATTTGTGCAACACTAGTGCAAGCGTAGGTTGAGTTAGAGCGGATGTATGCAACACCCAGAACCACACCAGCTTGAGGTAAACTCACCTTTCATTATCCCAAGGACGAACACTGTTGGAAATGGTACGGATCGGCCACTTCTTCGATAAAACTTTGTTTTGAAAAGTTGATTTATGAATAACGATACGGTGGTGTACGGTGTTTAATGGCGAGCTGTGTGTCACTGTAGTGTCACTTATTTGCTTTTATATACAGGTGTAAAAAAAATTGAATTAAAAGTAGAATCGAATAGAAAATCATAGGGGAAAAAAATGTGAAACCAAAAATTTTAAGAAACCAAAGAGGGCATCACATCGCTTGCATTATAGTCTATTGGAGAGAAGTAGAGCACAAGTTCATTCGAATCTTAGCGGGCATAAAATATTGCCGTGAGTAGTACACAATGTTCTTTATAGGGTAGCAAGGGTCATCGAACAGTACCAACTAAGTGCAGGCGACTTTTTTTTCTTCTTTTCGCTAAACGTGAATCATAGTGACACTTAGGAAGAAGTAGGGAAAGACAGAAAGAGATAGGAAGTGGAGATGGGTTCAAACTGTATGAACAGTCAAAAGCGAAATAGAATCGCACCGAGCTACAACCGAAATTCAGAGACGTAAAAGTTTGGAGAAGAATATTGAATGAGAATCTATAACAACAAAAATTTTATATGGTCTCGCGCTAAATCGCAAACACCTAAAAATGGTGCTATTATCTCAAAATAGGAACATTTCGATTCCCTACGTTCAAAGCCATGTTTTCATGGGAAAATGTTGCTCCAAAAGTCGCTCTAGAAGAACTTGGCAAACATTCAAAATAAGCAAAAATGACATGAAAAAGAATTTTAAGCATCATCACGCCCACTGAACGCGTGAATCGCTTACTTGGGATCGTTTAATGCAACTAATGAGGCCACTGCGTGGTTCACAAGCCATCAAGGAATGATACGATCTTTGCAACTCTAAACACTATAAAGTGCTTATAACGCTAAGATTATCTTTTGATCCTGAAAGAGCTAAACGAGCGAATGTTATAAACAGTCGCTATAGAACTGAGAGCTCAAGCGTGGTAATGAAAAATGATTTTCCAGCATAATCAGACTAAAGCAAAGCTTTATTCGCTTGAATTTTCTCCAAAAAAAATGTGTTGCAAGATTCCGCCAAGTAATGTATGTAGTGTTCAGAAGAAGGTGACGGCAAACGAGCGAAAATGTTTTTAACCTAATTTCGGGGAATCCGGAAAGTAATTCAAGCTTACATTATCATTTCATTCATCATGTTAATAAGAATCTCGGAAAAGTTCAGCTAGCCATTCCTTTCCTGCCTACGGCAATGGATCTTTTGTTGTTTTCTTAATTTGAAAATCGTTAAAAGCATTATGGAATTCAATGAAGTCTGCGACGTTGAAACGTTCCCTTAGAGTTTGTATAAAGAATTTCCTCTTATGGAAAAGAGACAAAGACATCGAGAACAACTTGCTAAAGCAATAACACGATTTTTCACTTAAATCAAAACAAGAGAGCACCATTATAATTACAGGAGAGGAAAGCAATTTACAAAAATTGCATTTTCATAATAATAGAACCCTTTTAACACGTAATCCTTACAAAAGAAAGAGAGGTAAACATTGAATATTGAATTAAAGTGATCGTAGTTAACGGCTTTGATAAATAGTCGGAGTGGGACAGAGAGGGAGACAGAGCGAAAGGAAGGTAAAAAAACACTCAGATTACACGAATTTCTAATTTAAGGGAATTTAACACGTGCGTTATACCATACATTGCTTGCTTTTCCTCATGATCCGGCTAACCACGAAATATAGTTAAGGCAAATGCAAAAATCTGCATTTAAAGCTTTCGGGAAAAATTGCAAAAAAAAAAAAAAAAAGAAAAAAAATTAAAAGAGAAGAATTTGTGGTAACAAAAGTCACGATCAGTTATTGTGTTAAATTTGTGTTTGCCATAAAAACCTGTAGATATGTAACTGTTTGTGAATATACTTAACCATGGACTGCCTGCTGCGAGTTGCCGAGCTTGTTGTTTGTTGAGATGAAGTGCTGAAATTCATAGATATTACGCCCTTTAACTATAAAATTATGAACACTGAAAACTTAGCAGAAAAACATATCTGCACATGTACATAAGTACTGGTTTTATTATAATGTGTATATATATATTTAAGGCCCAGAAACTAGCTCTGGTCTCTCTCTTTACTTTTTTTTTTTTTTTTGTTTTCGCTTTATGTAGATCAACATGAATTTGATAACGAAACAAAGTTGTGTACGTGTACATAATTTTAAGTTCATATATATATATATATATATATATATATATATACATTTTGCACAACAACAAATAAGGAAATGTTTATACAAACAAGTCAAGAACATACATGTATACTTACATAAAATTTTCTAACTTTCAGATATTTTGTGAAAGATAATTTTTTATTTTTATTTTTTTGTTTGTTTTTTGTTTATAACAGAGTTAGAAGGCTGTATTGGGTTATCATAAAAGTCAGAAAACATTCTACGAGAAATATTATTACATTTATCATTTGATGCGCCTACACTTTCTCCACCGAGTTGTTCTTGGATTCCGATATTTTCATCCAACAAATAACAAGTTTCGTAGACGTCACATACTCATACTCATATCTAACGAAGGCTATCACACACACAGACGCAATTTTCTTAGGCTCCTTAATATGTAAAAATTTCGCAGAGCGATGCGCTTGTAATTAGGGTAATGAGAGCTAATTTCATATATTGCTTTTGTAGGGTTGTTGAGAAATACCGTGAACTATATCTGTCAAAATTTGTAAGTCGCTTCGCTCATTGATTCACAAATTATTGATGCTGCTTTGCTTATCTTCAAAATATGAGTTCTGTCTATCTAAGTTCACAAAAGTTGCTTTAACAAACAATAAGTCATCGGTTGAAACTACTGTTAATGAACAAAGCGCAGGGACTAACTCATTTCAATTCAGTGTTTGTTGGGGGAGTTTCGTCACGTAGGCCCAAACGTTATCTTTTTGAAAAATCACGACATAATGACTTGTGGCATATTGCGTTCAGTTTTAGTCTCAATTACGTTGATTGTTACGATGATTTGCTGGAACTCTCCCGTCAGCCCCACCGTAGATATTGACGTACATCGTTGATACGTGGTATGATTGCGTCATAATTGTTTGCGTTTGGCCTGTCGCAACGCATCGAATGTTCATCATCCGTCGCGATTCATCAGCACTACCGTCAAAGTAAGCCACACCTCCGCGTAACAGGTTCTCTATTCAAAGTCCCGAAAAGCTATGTTCTGCGGTCAGTAGATTAGCTTTTATTGGCAAAGATTAGACAGAATACCTGCGCATGGAGAGACCGCAGTTTGACAAATACTTACAAAGAAAGCAACGACATCTTCTAGGAAAACCGGATTAATTTCTGTCTCTAATAAATCAACTGGGCATTGCACACTAAAATGTACATCATGACAAATACTATCAGTCCCTTTGCATTTCTTTTACCCGTCATTGCCATTGTGAACTTGTAAACGTGAAACTCATGTTTTCATGCTCGACTTTTACTTATGAACTAAAAGTGTGTGAACTTATTTTTACCTTCATGAGTATTAAGAAACTTAATAAATAGATAATGCACCAACTCATAACCTGGTAGATGAGAAGCGCACTTAGCAAGTTGTCTTGCCAGGGTTCAATTCCCAACGAGATAAACCATGCTTTAATTAGAATTAGCATGCAGCTGCAACTAAAGTGAATGCTCAATCGGTTGAGGCCTATATCACTTACTGATCGGAACTTACGGCACGCCCTATCTCGCTCCCCCTCTCTCTGCCTGAATGAGCTCATACACGTGTAGTTGGCATTCCCTGCGTCAGTGATCATGAGAGAAATCGTTAATTCCCCAACGCGTCCGCTGAGGGAGAATAATCAAGAGTGTCTCGGTGGGTTTTTAGAGACTGAAAATTCTACACACTTAGTTGCAACCTTTGCTAACTTTTGTTTCGGCAAGGTGAAGACAGGGACTATGGTAAGTTACTTGTACCATGCAATATCGATATCAATTGACTTGATATCGGGCGTTTGTGGTTGTTAGTGAAGTTACAAGAATTGAACGATTTTGACGATAGTTTTAGTAGAAGATAAGATGAAGTAAGCCAAGCTCAAAATTTTTCCTTGAACCCAACATCGTAGTTTGCAAAGTGCACGTGTTTGTACATATCTACTCTTTCTCAAGTTGACATTGTTTGTTAACAAGGCGTAAAGTTCAGTTATTATGCTAAAAAAGGAGGGAGAGAGGTAGATAAAGAGTAAGTCACATACAACGTAAACCTACGTACATACATTAGCTACGTGTATGTGTCAATTCCAATTTAAATTTTTTTATGTTCACAAAAAGATTGAATCGTTAACGAATGTTGGAAATAAGAAAAATGCAAAAAAGAAAAAATCATTTGCATGCGTAAAATCAGTTAAGGGAATTTTATATGTGTTTGAAATGCATTGTGAAGAAGATCTTCGGATTAGTTAAATTACTTTAGAGGTCGTTGTGCAAAAACAATTTGCATTTTTGTTTGTTTAATTTTTTTGCCCGCCCCTTTTCGCACTTAAAAAATGCTGAAGTTTCTAAAACATTGGTTGACAACGTTGGCTCGAGGGTCGATGCTCGATGAGGAAATAATTTTCAAATTTGCAAAATGTCCATTGTTCTACTTCTTCTTTTAAATTCTATTATGCAAGAATGGCGTGACGCTGTCACTTCGACATCTACGACTTCGATTGCCACGCGCATTTGACAGTAAAGAAAACACATATTCGAATATCCGGCAGCCACCAATGAATGACGCGATACTAGACTGCACTACTTTGCAAAAGTTCTGTTTACTTCACAACCTCGTATGATCCTGACGAATATCTAGTTACACTTATATACACGTCGTCGTAAGTTGTTGACGAAAATCAAAAAACATTGCCAGTCAACGTTATATCGATTTATAATTTGTTGTGAGCAGGTTTATGAGCAGATCACCCTCAGCCTCAATATTGCCTTCTTAATCGACGCAATGAATCATTGGCCAAATTTCAACTTCCTATCCCTCTTCTTTTTTTTTGCAAAGCTAGAAACTCCACAAAATCAAAGCATATCTTTAGAACTAAGATATGGTCAGGGTTTCCTCTAAGCATTTCCTAAAGATGTAGGAATTTTAGTAGAAAATGTCTTACCAATAACATGTTCCCCTTTGTCTTCTATCATATAATGCATATATAATGGGCGTCCAGTTTTCGCGGAATATTCTCCGTTTCCGTATTCTTCGGATCAACGATTCTCTTATGTATGGTATTCGCTTTTCTTTAATCCTACAAGGAATGTCTCGATGTGTAAGAAAAAACTTACGAAGTCTTCTTTGAACTGACTTGTTGAACCAGGAAACGAAGGAAGGAACAATTTCAATTCCTTAATATTTGTTGTGACCTCTGGCTTTAAATCCCTTGCAATACTCTCTGCATATCTCCTATCGTCCCCATTATACCTGGGTTAAGTTCTGCATTTACGGCTACCTGCTCCCCTTCGTGGAAGCACATATCGCTGATGTGTTTTTTTTTTTTTGGACATTCTACCTTTGTCGACCTTGGCCAAGCTTCATGGTTACAATTTTCAATTGCATTTATTTGATTATTACAAAAGTACGTAGAAATGCAGTACACTGTCCCAAAATAAACTCAAATCAGTTGTTTAAAGTAGCGTACAAGGTTTTTTGTATACTTGATGCAATAAAAAAAGTGTTGCTATATTATGGAAGTTCACTGAACTTCTCGCAAACTTTCCATTAGATGCTAGATGCTAGATGCTATCAGCTTCAGTATTTTTTCACAACTTTTCTTCAACTTAACTACCCGAGCTTTCATATATCGACGATTTGCTTTGGGTTTGTCAAGTTCCATATTGCTAGAGCTTAAAGACTCTAACTATAGAAAGTGACTTACAGCTAACTTAATGCTAAGGAAAATTACATGAATAAAATGGTGTTTGCGAAAGCTAAAATAATCGCGTGTTCGCATAGGCATTAGTCTCGTGAACCGCAATGCAGAGTAGTGATGTACTTCCATCAACTGTGAGGGAATTACGTGAAAACCTAATGAACGCTGGACTGGACAGCATTGATATTATACATTCTGGCCTTCGTTTTTCAGCACAAAATATCGAAGCAGTTCGTGAAAATAGCGCAGATAATCAGTTGACGTCAATATATCATCATGGCGAAGAATTCCACATTTTGTACTTCACGGTGTAATTCTTCGTAAGATTTTCCTACAAAGTCTAATTAATGTAAGGAATGAAGCCCACTAATCATGCGTTTCCATTGGAGCTCGTTGCACGGATTATGGAACAAAATCAGGGTACGCTTGTGGCGGTAAAGGGTTGGAAACCATTTACCTGATATACTCTTCGCTATACTACGTACTTTTTGACTCATTAGAGCATTTAACCGCAGACCTGTACTTTCTACCAAGAAGCGTAAATGACTCCTGTGCAAAAATGGGCAGCTTGTTTCTCTCATTAGGTGTATTTCGAATCCATTTATTCAGTTCTATATCTCTTCCTGTATTCCTTTCATTTGTCAAGTTTCGATTGTGAATTAAATCACAATTTGCTGCCAGTTGCTGCAGAATATTGCAAAATATGCATGAGATCAAAATGAGTTGAAGTCCCAATCTTTAACAGATTTTAATATGCTTTTACATAGATGAGATGTTCTGCAGTTTTTCGATTAGCAAACTTTTAACGAACATTTGCATGGAAAATGCTAGAACACTGCGATCGCTGCGGGTTCTTATTATTATAAAGCAATTTCCTATTGCTTTTCTATTTTCGATACTTTTTTCTTATATCGCTCATCTAAATACGTATGTGTGTATACATACATATGTACACGAATACACGTAAATGTAAATACGTATCACAGTGTTGACCCCTGCGTCTTTTTCAACTCAGCCAACTTTAGTAAAACAAAATCTGACGTTCGTAAATAAACATTTGCGCATAATTTGTTTTTAGTTTTGATTTCTTAGCCATGGGATGATGATGTGCGACAACCCACGGCGTTTTGAACTTCTTATATCTTTATTTTTAGAAACATAAATAATCAGCTTGTCTTTAATGATTTGTTGCTATTATTGAGATAATATTATTGTACGATATTATAACTAAATCAAGAAAAAACTTTTCTTTAGTTGAAATATGCAACAAACAGACGGCTGCGAAATTTCTTCTTATACAAGATGTGAAAAAAACTTTTACTCGCAATAAGCAAGCGGAAGTGAGAGCGTTTATACAATGACAAAATGCATTTATTGTTTTGAAAAGTTTATTTACTAAGTCACCCTTTTCCCAAAATTTATTGTAATAAGGCAAAATTATACGAATACAACGTAAACAAAATCCGCTTAATATTAGTTCTTATCGTTTCCGTTTGCATTATTAACAATAAGAATAACAATGACAGTGAGAAAATTTGAAGGAACTACAGTTCATATCTCTTCAGTCATCTCATCAATAGAACGATATATTTTTACATTTATTTCAAAAGGAAAAAAAACGAGAATTTAAAGTATTCGAAAGAGCTTCAGTTAATCGAATAAATTATACGAAAAATTTCAAAACAGTTCGCTTGACTCAACAGGATACAATGCCGTAAACAGAAGCATAAAATAAAAAGTAGAAAGGACGCTAATATAAAATTGTTCGTCAGTTAAGAATTACTTTTTTTCAATTCATATAATATTAGGGCACTTCCCATTAGTAGTACTACAAAGTTCACATAAATGCGAATTGCGTTCGCATTCTATCACGAAGGGTTTTTCCACCGAAATTAGGTTTGGAGAATTCTTTGTGATTTTTTACCTTTTCTTAGAATATTTCCGAGGAACATTGAATAGTTTTCTACCAGGATCCATTTAGATGATTGAGTGTTTCATTATTGTTGTCAAAATTTTGATGCCATTCTCTCTATCTAGAAATCGCTTTGACACATTGCCTACCAAGTTGCTTGTTAGCGAAGATCATTTTCACGCCACGTGTGCCGTTTTCGGTACACGAAATACAGCTTTAATTGTTTTGGGTAAATAGATTTCCTCTCTTCATAAGAGAAATTATAAAGCACAACAATAAGCTAACGACTGAAATATTTACTAACTACAAATTGGCAGACCTCTTGCAACGTCACACTCTATACCTCTTAAATAGTGTTCGAGGCATTGTTCCATCGCAAGAAGCAGGACTAGCACCAGTTAAATTTTGGAAACTAATACCTTAATTTAACAAATTGACCAAGGCGTGCAAAAGGTTTCTTACCGTGTACTGATGGCAGACATCATTCGCAATTTCTCTGCATCGTTTGTTTGGGTATGTGTTCACAAAAATAATGCTTAGACACAAGCAACAGACAAGACCAATCCTGTGAGCTAAAATTTCAGTTCAAAAGTAAAGGAAAAATTCTTATACTAGGCCAGGTTCTGACTTTTATTATCAAAATTAAGTTAAATGTATATAAACTTGAACCCACTGGAGAATGAATCGTGAATATTTGACATATGAAATAAACTTTCGCTTTTTTTATACTCAGCATGAAATGTCGAGTAGGCTGCAGCATTGCAATTTAAAGCTCGTACATTGTTCTTGGTGCTGAAACTTTCACAGTCACTACAAGTAGAAAGAACTTGGCACCCCGAACACATGGAGATCACTTTTGAAAATTTGCATGATCATGCCCATAAACAGGCCTAATAAGATGTGACAAAAGACATCCATCCGTTTTGAGAATGTTTTCTTACCACTCAAAAGCTCAGCGATTGCGTAAGATGCAAGATGTCCAAAATTTGGGTGCTGCTTTTACTCCTCTTTGGGAAAATAGGGCATCTTTGTAATCTCTATTCCTGGAGATCAGAGACAAACACATGTTAAAGGGAGGTGCATTTGGAAGGCTATATTATGCGTATACTTCGTGGGGAAAGAGAAAGGGGATACAAAATTTTTTATGTAAAACAACATGCAACCTTGCCCCACCATTAAATACCCTATACCACTTTGCTTAATACAGTTATTCATAGAAAGAACTTTTCAAAATAAAGTCTATTGTGTTCAATAGACTTCGGCCTTGGGCTAAAACATGTCGGCGTATCAAATTTCATCAAGAAATGTCAAAAAAGTCGACTGAATACAAGAAAACAAGGTGGAAAGACGGACAGACAAGCTTAGCTTGATGCAGAAAATGATTCTGCTTCGATCGGTATAAGGAAGGTTTTGCATACATCCGCTCAAATTTAAAATAGCCTTGTACTATGTGGTGTTCAGTATAACAGGGAGTTGCATGAAAATAGACCCATCTTTTTTTTTATTAAACTACTTGACAGATTAGCACTAGTCGTAGTCGTATGACTAGTTTTTTTGTTTCTTTTTTGCATACAGGCGAGCGCTTATAAAAGCTTGTTTCACTTCTTTGTTTTCTGCAGACTTTTTTACTTCTTTTTCTATATCTAGAAAAGAGTAGAAGACTAAGTCAACAGAAGTAAGTGACCTACAGTGTGCCCCCTAATGGAATATGGAAAAGAATATCGGCCACTTTAGATAAACATTTCTAGGTATTGTAAATGGAATGCAATGGAATGAAAGAACTACACTATAACGGTAAAGGGTAAAGAAAGAAAGAAAGGAGACCATCGATTCATAAGAATTTGCTTGAAGGATAAGACAGTTTGTAAATCGAAAGAAGCTCGAACAAAAAATGTTCATTAAGACGTAAAAATATTCTTTAGTAGTTCAAGACCAATAAACAATTTCTTTTTCTCTTTTCTTTGCAAAAAATATTTAAATTAAAATTTTAAAAACTTCAGCAAATAATTTATGGCTATTTTTAATGGACTAATTTATACTTAACGTATGTATGAAAACCAAATTGCAGTTGCCAGCGAGCGAATAAGTGGCTCAAAAAAGTCTATTGTTGCAAATACTGGCGTTATTATGCTGTCACTTAAGTGAAGATGAATTTGGCTTTTTTCTTTCCATTTATTACTTTTTATTTTTAATTTTTTTTTTTCATTTTATTCGAAAGAGAAACATAATACAGCTATCTGTCAGACTGACTTGACATTAAAGAGGAATGTAAGGACGTAACTATGTATACACGTATTTACATTATGCATACAGAAAGTGTTTGCTGTTTGACAGTGTCAGCGTACAAATGATAAACAACATTCATATGAATAGAAAGACATTTTTGTTCACACATATACACGCAGAAGTATAAATTTCATGTTTGTGTTTGCTTCGAATTTTTTTCTTTCTTTTTTTTTTTTTTTTTTTGCATTTCAACGTGATATCCAACAAGTTTTTCTCTTCATCTGCTTTAGTTGGTGATGTTGCTTTTCAAGAACAATTTAATTGAATTTCATTTTTAGTTTATTTATACATTTTTCGTTCTTTTTTTCCTTTTCTTTTGTTTTTTTTGTCTTCGTTTTAACACTTCAGTGTATTTTTTAGGCTTCGGCCAAAATAATTTTTCTACCCAGCACATCTTACTCTCAAAAAAGTATCGGAAAATTTCTAATAAAATATCTCGCTTTAAATGGTAACTCCGTAAAGAGAGCTATAAGTTAAAAATAAGTGACTTTATTTTTAACACGTGATTATGTCTGTTCTGTTAGAATTCATTATTTTTTAATTTTGTAAAACACTAAAGACGTTTAAAAACCCTTTGCTTTGCATGAAACACACGGGCAAATAATGAATATAAAGGATGTCCCCTATAAGCGCAGGTATATGGTGGTCGGGGAAGTGTGTGAAGCTATGGCTTACGATACAGCGATATTCAAAGCATCGAGTCAAGACAAAGGGCAAACATATCTCCTACACTTGAGAGAGAGAGAGAGAAGAAAAAAATCAGGTGCATTATGGTGTTTGATGAATTCTGTGACAGCGTTTTGAGAGCGATTTTGCCGAACTGTTTTCGCAAAAACGTATTCATGTGTCTGGGGTCCCTATTGAGCTAGTTCCAACATAATTCCAAATTTTTGGGTTAATAGTTCTGCTTAGCTACCAACTTTCAACGGCTAGGGAGTGGATGGTGCTCGTTAGCATATGTATCGCATCGTCTTTGTGTTTCGTCACGTGACCTAATCGGACAGCGAGAACCGTAGACATGAGTGCATGTGAATTTTTTCTTTCCCTACAAGCTTGACTGATTACTTATTGACGGACGTTCGAATTGACTTGATTGATTTTCGTCGATGAAGAAAAGTATTCCCATAAAGTACTTTAGTGTTGCGTTCACTTTTTGATATTGTTCACATCACTTTCAATGATCACCCAAAAAGCAAGTGAACATTTTTTAAAAATTTCCGATACTTTTTTGCCAAAGTACTCATGCACGTATGTATATGTATACAAATATATATTTACAAATATATGTTTACAATTCTTGCAGTTGTGAGTCGTTTCCTTTTGCTGCGTGTAAATCTCCCATATGTCCATAAACTATTTACGTATGTGCGCATTTCAGAAAAAAAACAGAATTCAATTTCATCTCTAACGTCATTTAATTTCAATGCTCTTGATTGTTGTGCACGTTCGCTGCGAGCAGCATCAACCATTCCGTCTGTTTGTTTGCCGTTTGCCGTTTGCTTTATTTTTCACATAGTCGACACTTTTTTTTTTTCCTTTTCAGAGAATTTCTTAAATTGCTATCATTATTCAATTTAAGTTTATTTCTTTTCTTCTTTCTCCAGTTTTTTATTTATTTATTTATTTTTTCTTCTTCTTTTCAATTAATTGTATGCGAAAAAGTAACACTTAAAAATTCCTAATGGTCCCGAGATTATCGTCCCCTATGTCAACCATAATTCAATTTATAAATAATTGAAAGCAGCCTTAATTGTGTCTTTTGGGTGAGAGGAAATCTTCAATTTGTAAAATTACGAATTGAATGAAATTAATGAACTGACAAACGAACAACAACGAATCATAGAAGTGTGTTATTTTGTTAAAGCTTTTGTATAATCCTTCAATAGTAGTTTTTTTTTTTTTCTTTTTTTTTTTATTATTATTAAACCAACTTTCTGCGAAAAAATTTTTAATTAAAAGTAAAAGGAAGGTTAAGCATTTCCTTTCGAGCGAATTTTTAAATAAAATCAAACATGAAAGAGGTTATGTTTTTTTGTACTTTTAAGTTCTACACAGAAGAGTGAGAGCACAGACGACTTATGTCGTTTCACTCATACACTAGAGATCTCCCATAATAAGAAATACCGGTCAGCCTAAGGCAGTCGATACATGTCCCATCTGCTCGTTTGTCATTTTCAAATTTTTTGCGTTTTGAAAAACAGGAGGGAAAAGCGACTTGAAAGTTACATTTATTTTCTTTCTTTCCCTTTTTTTTTTTTTTTGTTCCAAATGGGTCTCGGAATGTTACCTATTCATGTAACACGACGACAGCTGGAAAGAAGTGATGAAAGAGAATGACATGCGTAGAGACCACAGCCTATTGGGGGCGAGCCCAATCTGTAGCGTTTATGCTTTCACTGACTGAGCCCTCATTATAGATGAAAGTAAACACTAGCGCACTTGAAGGGGCATATGTCTACAGTTTCAAATCGCTTAATAAATTTCAAGGTGGCTGGATGTCTCCGAAAAAGATGCCTACATATATCACAAACTTTAATTTTAATGTATTCCTTATCAATAATATAACGGGTTGTTTGGAAAGTCATTTCGCTTTCATTTGTAGAGACGATATAATTGCCTTTTCTCACAGCTAAATTATTACTTAGGCAGCATTACCGCTACATTTTTTGACAGCTGATACAGCGAGGCTTGTTTATGAAAGATTGTATTTGATTGGAGCCTTCTCAAGTATGAAAAGTTGAAAGCAGTATATTTGTGCATCAGAGGAGAGAGTGCTGCAAGTAAGTTAGTGCCAAAATTCACTAAATTTCGTTCGATTGAAGATAGACCACGTTCTAGAAGACTAGTTGAAAGTAGTAATTGTAGAACAAAAGCATTAATCGGTGCAAACCGTCAAATAATAGCTCATGAGATCGCTAAGGAATTGATTCGACGGTTAATGATTAGGAGAACGTCTTGTTTTCTTATGTTCAGCAAAAATACGAAATTACTTTGCAACACTAAAGCCAGAAATTACCCAAATGTAGGAACAAAAATATCCACCACAGCCATTTATTTATTAAAGTTATCACCTGTACAACAAGGCAGTATAGGCAGAGTGTTACATGCGAACAAATAACATGTAAATTAGTGGTTAAAAATAATACCCTTATCTTAATTTAAATTATGATGATACATGCACATATTAAAAATACACAAAATGATGAATAACGTGTGAAATTGAAGGAGAGAAGAAGAAGAATACTTGATTTAATGGCTAGTTGCATTATAATGTTCTGTTTATCAGTATTAAGCGTTTAAAAACAATTCGCCCCAACTGGACAGTTAATCGTTTCAAACCTCTATTCCAACTATTTTGCTATTAAAACTGCAGCTGGACTATGTTTAGATGTTTATTGAAACAAAACAGACGAATATGTTCAAATGGAGTTAGCGTCTTGCGTCGCTCTAATATGCTACAAATGGTTGTACCCTATACCACATATGATGACGATGAGTGCAATACCCGGGAGAACTTGAGATAACCCAATCGTTAATTATACTAATCGATTCGGAATCACTTCCTCAACCAATCTAAGCCTGCCTGTCTGTCTGCCCGTGTTCACCCTACATGCAACGCCAACCTGTCTTCACCCAAAGATGAGCGCTATAATTTCGATTGGACCACTTTTTCGAAAGCTTAAAAAGCCGTTATGGGAATAAATCTCGGCTAGTATAAGTTTAACAGCAGTGGGCTGCGACCCACTATAGTGTTCTTACTTCTTTTAAAAATCAGTTTTTCAGTTCGTCGAGGTTTCTTCAGTTTCTAGATGTTTGTACGCATTTATCATATGGGTTCTTAAACCTACTTTAGGGAATTTTAAGAGAATGTATGCATATATGCTTCATGGTTCAATGTTTTAACCCAACTTTTCCAATTTTTAGAATAACAACGGATGAGGCAAAGATCTCACGTTGGTTAAGAATATATATACACAAGTCCTCATTTGGCTTGGAAACAGCTATTTGCGATCAGAATAATCTGATATTGAAATTGGAATAAAAAGAGATCATCCTATTAGCACGTCGAGCCTTACGTGTCGTTTATTTAAAATTAAATTTAAGAAAGCAAACGATGAATACATGTACATTTACATACACCATTAATAACCCGGATGAAACACGAAAGGAAAATTATAAGGATTTGCAAAACACAAACGAAGTATGTAATGCATAAGTTAAAGAAAACGATATCGATTTTTTGAGTTCTACATTGCAACTGATGTTTGTTTACAATTATTCCGTGAAGTGAAAGGTTTGCAATTATTGTTTATTCTCATCGGCTATTATGTGAGAATGTAGCTGATATCTGAGAGGGAGAGATAAGCAAATATCAAATTTGCAAATAGTTCAATTTGAGCGTGGTGTGACCGAAAAGGAAATTTAATAAAATTTCTGTTAACATATCGGCCAACTTGGAAAAAATTATCCAAATTTGATTTGACGACATCTGGCTATTATTTGCTTTGAAGCCTGTACTGTGAAATAAATTGTACGAACTTTAGTATCTTTAAACATTTATGAAAATGTTTGTAACACCCAACAAACTATATGCGTTCTTCATCAGCGTGAGATCCTACATCTATCTCTGCACCCCTTTGTCTTTGTGTGAATATGCGTTTGTATGTTTATTTATCCGTCGCAAAAAATCAGATATTAACTTGAAATTTGGCAGGATCGTTCTTGCACGCAGGTTGAAATTGAAAATGGGTCAAATCGGTCGAAGGACACACCTCCAGTACTACATAAAGTGAGGATACCTCTGTTTCTCGAAAGGAACCAAATTGATTTTTAACTCGTTACTCATAAACTACAGCAGACAAATCTATACAAATTTCAATGTATATTCTATGAGCGATGCTGTGGCACTTCCAAAATAATGAAAAAAAAAAATGTCACTCCAACTGAATTTTTGTTCAAAACCCTTCTGATGCATAGAAACAAGCTACAAATACCCTTCCTCCGAAACTGTCCAAAAATTCCAAAAACTGTCCATCTGCCCATTTGCGCAACTGCATAGTATTTGCATCACAGTAAACATTCTCCCGTTCGCAAAAACGAAGATATCGTCTGCAAACTTACAAAAGTATGCGAAAATTACCCAAGCTTTTAAAAGAACACGTCTGCAACACCTACACGTCTATATAAGAACAACTATGAGCACTCGTAAAGTACAACACATGTTATATTATATACAAATTTCTCCACTTTTGTTCAGAAAATACAAAAAGCAGTCGCGCCCACGTATGCAAATTGAATTCTTTCTTCTTTTAGGATCACAGTGATGCGTGTAAAAGCGAGCGAATATAATTTTCTTGCTTGTTTTATGGTACAAAGATGAAATATCTAGAAGGGCTCTTTTATTATAACGACCAATTCAAAAAAAAAATTTCCAAGCTTGTCTGTCTGTGTGTCTTATTCTCTTGTCTTCAACCTACACGCCGTATAGAGGTGAACGTCCCTGAAAACCGCTTGAATCGGATCGCTTTTTCGACCACTTCTTATGTAAGGCCTCATTTTGAATGATCGTTATATGAACAACTGTAGCATGGTATAGGGCATTTAATGGTGAGCCGTGACCCAGCACCAGTTTTTCTTTCTCATTATATATCTTAGACTAGAAAGTCTGTAAATATGGAAACATGAGTTATGAAGCTGTTGAAAAGATGGCATAATGCAAAGCAGCAAATCTTATATGCAAAGAAGGATAACAAGAAAGTTTATGAAGTAAAAAAATTGATTTAGCTTTCTGCCAAACAAAAAGAAAAGGAAAGGAAATATTACTCTTGTCAACCTTACAATGTAACTGCATCTTTCAGTTGCGAATAAAAGATGACAGATGAGCGTAGATACATGAATTTAGTGAAGTGTATATAATTTTGGTTATTGTCTGTAGAATAGAAAAAATTTTATGGTGTCGTTGCGTAAAATCCGGTAGTGGTAGGTTTGTGTGAATCTATGTATTTTACGCCAAAATATTCAAATCATTCGCATTTATCACGAATGCTTTTTTTTTACCGATCTTACACATCAGCCGATTATACAATAATCATTAATAACACGTGCCATAGCTATTGCTGCTGCTGCTGCTGCTGCTGCTGCTGCTGCTGCTGTCATTGCTAAAGAGACACAAACAGTAAAGTCATACGTACATCAGCTCAAACAAATATTAATGATGCTACACAGTTGCAAGCATTAGAATTTAATCATGGAAACAACTTTGAGATGCGATGTTTGATTTCTATGTTATGAACATTAGTCAATTTCAATACCATTACCAGCATCTTTCTTGTCTTATACATTGTACTTCGCTGCATTGTGTATATACTTCGTTTCGTTTCGCAGATGTGCTACCAAATGATGGGGCGGCTACAGCAGCTTATAATACAAAATAACGTTTTTTTCTAACGTACGAGAGATTAAATCATTTTTCACGTTCAGCCAGACAATCATCAGTATTTAATATCCCTCCCCTCCACATCAAACATAACAAATGAGCTACAAATTATTCAGCAGAATTACAATTGATATAACAGCAGTCAGAAGAACAAAAAAAAAAAAAAGAAAACGAAAACGAAAATCCTTATAAATGAAACAAGTGAATAAAGTATTCGACTGTGGCCGAACCTTTTATGCCCACCACATTTGTCTTAAAAGCAACTAAACCTAACAAAATTTGAATTTTCGATGCTCTACAATATTAGACGGTTATAGGTTCTTCTGTCCACTTTACTTTTGCGTATTTATTATAAGATTGCCCCCAGTATACACGTGCATATTTTTATTTTTATTTTTATATTTTTTTGGGTGTTCTTGTATCCACGCAAGACGTGGGACGAACGGACACACATGCAAAGATTGATGCAGCATTTCGTACTAATCAAGAATACGTATGCTTTATAGGTATTATGCTGCATGTTGCAAACGTTTTGACAAAATCAATTAAATAAATAAAAAAATGTTGCTTAATTCAATTAAATATAATAATAACGGCATTCATTAAATAAACATGTTTTTTTTACTGTTAACCTATCTAAAAATCGAAGTGTTGATGTAATGAATGGGTAAAGGAAAACTTTCGTGGCGTTTCTTGGGAATTGACACTTCATAAGCAACTAAATGACAGACTGTGACAATTGAACGCAACTACAATCCAAAGATGGACCAAAATTTTGAAAAATTTAATTATATTACATTATCACTTCATATCGTTCATAAGTTTACAAAAAAAAATCTAAGATTATAAAAAATTTGTGCCCCTTACGATCAAAATGCTTTATCAAAATCAACAGCCTATAAATTTTGAAGATGCCTCGCGCTTGGAGCACCATCGTTGTTGTAGTCGGTAAAATTATTCAAAATAATGCGAAAGCCAACTACTGACTAAAAAGAGTTTTGAAAAACTCGGGATAAAGAACAAAAAGAAAGCAAAAAGAAGCGCGCTTTGTAAATGCCACTCAGACTATCTGTCAGATATTTAATAGTCCCAATTTCAACCTATGAATCGCTGCTGAAATAAAGTGAAATCGAGTTCTTTTGGAAGAGATTGACAGCACGCGATTAAAGGCTTTTCACATTCGCACCATAATTAGTGAGCAAGTTGCGTGTATTAACGGCATCTTTCAAGGCGCTCCCGACCGAGTGTATCGGCAGAATATATTTGCCTCTCACCCGCAAAAATGTCAAGAATATATTTTCGCTGGAACGTTACATATGCACCGCTTTCGTCGGATATAAAATCTAAAATTGTTGGTGACGATGTTTCGAGTTTTTGTAAATCTCTTACATGATGTTGTTAGCAACATTTTTACCGAAAACAAAAAAAATTATAATTGAATAATACGAGGTTAGCGGAGAAAAGAAGATATAATTGTTCGCTTTATTAGTCTATTGAGTTAAACTCATCCCAAAAGTCAAAAAAAACTAGCGGTATAATTCGACATTAGATGGTCCGCGGGACGAGGATACATTGTCGTCAAAAACACGTCGAATGCATTTCACTTATAGCGTATCCTGAAATTCCCATGCACACTTCAACAACTTCTCTTGAACGACGTCTAGGCATTTTACGTCATAACCTCTCTGTCATTGCTGCGTAACAAATTTCTTTGATTCTGGTTTTGCTCGGCTTCTTATTAATTTCCATCCTTAAGCGGAACATCTCACAGAAACTTTTAAATCTTCTACCCTACGTCTTCTTCCAAGTCATAATCCGTCAGGCAATCAACAACGCGATCTTGACACAACTTTTTGCGAGGCTTAACAACTTTTTCGGCTTTATTGACATGAAAAAACACTTTCATAATAAAATTGATCCTAAATTCGCCTAAATAGTTTCATATATATTTCATTCATTGTTGTTGTCTTTAGTATTATTTTTAAAATACCAAAAAAAAGGCATTCTTTCGATAGTTCATTAGGCAAATATTGTGATGGCATGATTTTGTTTATTAAATTTAGATGGGATTGCCTATGCATATATCTATTTATTTGCATACGTGCATAGCATATCGACGAAATGCTTCTTTTTATTTTCTTTGATAAATTCCTTCTCATAACTCAGCAAATTTGTGAGTAATGTGCGTTGAAAACGTTTGCCAAATTGAAAAATTAAAAAATACAAAAAAAAAAAGAAGAAGAAAACACTTTAGATTTCAATTTAATTAAAAATTTCAAATCATATTCATATACCGTATAAAAAAGATCGGCCAAAACAAATCGCACGAAATAATTCCGCGCAATAGCAGATTGAACTCCACGCGACTTAGGCTTACAGAGCACACCTTACAAACCATTGGATCCCCCCAAGTGCGCGTCTGAAACTATCAAAAAAAAAATAGTAAAAGAAAATTTAAAACATTTTTTAACAGGCATTCAAGTATAAAAGAATTTCGAGCAAGGATGCGATTTGAATTTTGCATTTTAAATAGTGGATATCCAAAATCCCAACTAAGGTGAACACATCTTGCGCACTTGTTGTTGTCTTTAGTATTATTTTTAAAATACCAAAAAAAAGGCATTCTTTCGATAGTTCATTAGGCAAATATTGTGATGGCATGATTTTGTTTATTAAATTTAGATGGGATTGCCTATGCATATATCTATTTATTTGCATACGTGCATAGCATATCGACGAAATGCTTCTTTTTATTTTCTTTGATAAATTCCTTCTCATAACTCAGCAAATTTGTGAGTAATGTGCGTTGAAAACGTTTGCCAAATTGAAAAATTAAAAAATACAAAAAAAAAAAGAAGAAGAAAACACTTTAGATTTCAATTTAATTAAAAATTTCAAATGAAAAACATTTCATTCAATTGCTCTTGCCCAGATTAGTATTTATACCAGTTGGCATTTTGCTTTTAATTCTATTTTTGTATTATTAAATGAATTTTGTATACATTGTGCTTATATGAATCCGTTAAGTAAGTGAAAGTGAATAAAAGTAAACAAGAAGAATGAAAAGAATCATTTTCATAGGGCATAAGCTAAAAAAAAAAAAAAACAAAAAAAAAAAAAAATTCAAAGCCCCAAACATTTTTCAGCCAGAAACACTCAATGGGGAAAAAAATGAAATATTTCAATGATTGGCTCTCTAAAACATTCAATTTTATGGGCCTTTGCAGCCAGTGTGCGCCAAAGTTTTCTGTGATTAGCATAAGCCATTCTGCTGTTGTTATATGAAGAAAATATTTGGATCTTTCAAGGAACAGTTTAGAGAAAACTGATTTGATAAACTATCTTACATTTACGTTTGCCATGTATTTCCATCAGCGGCATCGTAATTAAATTGTAAAGTTAAAGTGTGTAGTCCATTAGGGAAATGTAAAGTGAAACAAGTAAGAACGTTATAGTGGGCCACGGCTCGTCATTAATTACACTACATCACCCCATGTGGTGTTCATGTACCGACCTTTCAAATCGAGACATTATAAGGGAAGTGGTCGGAAGTGTGGTACCATCCGAACCATTCTGAACAGCGCGTGCCCTTGGGCCACAGCCAGCCAGTATAGCACAATTCATCAATATAGTTCCAAAATTGCCACCTGTGAATTCAACAAAAAGTATACAAGACGGACAGAAGGACAGACAAGCAATAGACCGGCATAATGGAAAATAGATTTGCCCGAAGTCCTTCTAAGTGCCAAACACGTCCGCACGAACTTAATGCACCGTCATATCGCAAGTAGTGTAGGGTATAAAAAGATGATAAAATTTAAATTAGAGCAAATATTTGAATGGTACTATACAAAAATGCGAACCTCTCGGTACAGTCTTTAATATGTCAGTTGAGTGGCCGAAATAAATGTGTTTGTTCTGGTTCAATGGACATAACCACTTGATCCATAAAAAGCCTTGCCTATGGCAAGAACACATTACCTTCTGGCATTCCTAGTACGCCAACACAATCTTTGTAATATGTAGATACATGGAAAATGTTGCAATTCTTACACTGAAGAGGAGAGGAGAATTCCTCCTATTTTATAGTTTTCATTTCATAAGATAGTCTTATTTAATAATTTTATTTGATAAGAGCACAAACATTGTTGTAATCAAAGTACAGTCAAAAAATTGTTTAGTTGTTTTCGCTACAAAAATTTTGATATGGAATATGCTCTCCACAAAAGCCTGACCTTTTCGCCAAAAATTTGACAATACTCAAAATTCGGGAACGAAATCTATAACCATCAAATGAATTGTATTATATTATATTAAAGTGACTAGAGACCTACCTATCGTCAAACAATGGCGAGCTGCTACTGTCAGGCTAAACCCCCTATCTCAAACATTCTATTCAAAGACAGTTGCTGAAATAACGCAGCAAAGACAGAGCTCTACACTGAAACATATATAAGTCCTTATTAAAATTTTTTACTTTGTTCATAGCTTAGTCGTCAGGAGCATTGCACTCGGCGACTGCGTCCACACCGAGTCGACTGCGGCTACCATCTCCTTATCTCTTTCTCTTTTATCTCTCCTCTCTAACTGCTACTGTATCCAACGAATTGAGGGCATCGCATGAGTGATTGCTCATATTATTTAAAAACAAAATTGCATTAACAGTCAACGATATCTCAGGGGACATGATGTAATATATGATGTAATAATATAATGTATTTATCAAGTAATCTAGACTTGCATACTACCAGCTGTTCCTCTATCTGAAGAACTTTTCGCATGATTTTGAAATAGATCTGTGAAAACCATGCGATACGCAAGCTGTTAAAAGTGTATGGCGACGGGATTCTGATGGTCCACAATAAGTTCCACAAAATCTTGAACGCAAATAGTTGACGTTATTTTCTTATAACAATGCCCTTTTATATAATTTCGCCTTTTGAAAACTCTATTCTTTTTGGACAGTTTATTATTTTGCAGGGGACTAACAGAACTATTTTGCGTTCTCTTACCTCTGACGAATTTAAGTTTTTTGCAACTATACAGATTTTTTAAGACCAGTTGTGAATTTTTGTCCAAAGTACTGTATAGCTTGGAAATGATTAATTGTGTTCAGATCGCCTGTTGATTGATATCGTACCGGGTATATGAGCATCAAACCGGAATTTTCCCTAAATGTCAATGTAGTTTCTGTCAGATCCCATTGACGCTGCTGATGATGATGAAGTTTTGCAACTCATAACAATCCAAGTTTCATACAACACCACAATATGTAATAACGTTAATCGTGTCAAATTTTGTGATTAACGCCAATTCTTCTTTCGAATAATTCCTATTATTTACAAAGAGGCACATGGATTTGCATTAATTCAAATTTCAGCCCGAACACAAAATTTGCTTTATATATATACCTTTAAGTATACATGTATATGACAAGACTTATGAGATAGACGTCCTAATTCCGATCCAGATTTTTGTAAGGTGGCCTTTCGTCTTTACGCCTGGCTCGAAGAATTTGGATAATACGTAGAGAAACTGGCCGAGGGGATGCATAAATCGGCCGGACCTTCGTAGTAGACTTTCAGTTTTCATTTGCAGAGATTTATGATGTCCATGCTTGAATTGAAGAAAATCAAAAGTATACGGAGGAAGCGGCAGATGTGTGTGTGTCTAGATGTAATCAAGTCCTCCTCTCTTCTCGAAAAGTTAACATACGCCGCCCGACAGCGGATATATAAAAAAGTCTATTGCATATGGTAGCCCTCGCGCAATCCAAAGCAATTGAATATGATGCGTGCAATAATAATTGAGTTTGAAATCTCGGTTGGAATTCAATACAGACATCTATCTAATAAAGGAGTTGTGAATAAAAAAAATGAAAGAAGAAAAAATTGAAAGCTTTCGTGCTATTTTTACCAAGTCAATAAAAGGCATCGTTCAAAATTCATCGGCATTCGCGAGAGTTTTTTTTTTCATTTCCTTCTTAATTTTTCCGTCATGAGTCTTTCGTTGCATTTCAAGCTGGAAAACTTCAAACTATTAACTGTGTAATTTAGCAAGTCAACCAAGC
>CCAG010021475.1:0-62617 GCA_001077435.1 Glossina morsitans morsitans | reverse complement strand
AAAATTTGAATAAACAAAATGTTATTACATAACTGCAAAAAGGCAGAAATTGTATTCAATTAATCTGACCAGATTGAGGTCCCCGTACCACAACGCTGAACCTGCTTCAGTACGCTGTAAAAGAATGTTCTCAGAACAAACAGCTAGAAGCCAGAGAACTTACCGCGTAATGACGTTGCTACCGAGCAATCCGAACATTGTAAATGTTGCGAACGTGAAAAGTGTGGCTAACAGCACTTGTTCTCAACGCTTTTAATCGGGTAATTTTGTAGTGAAAAATATATACACCCAATTCTCTTTTTACACGAATTTTTTTACGCGTATATTTTGGGAACGTATCTATCGTGTAAAAAGAGAATTCCGTGCAGTACTTTTGCAACCATTTGAACGCGAAGCTGAACAGCAAACCAATTCCGGGCTGCTAATCTTAACTGAGAAAGTACAATATGGTGAGGGATAAGAAGCACATATGTGGGCCTAACTTCGCAGGGATTTTGTGTAAGATTCAAAGCATCATTACGTCTGCAAAAAAAAGAAACAAAAAAAATGTAAAACAATATTTTAAGCGAGTTTACAGTCCTCAAGACCAGCAAAGTGCTTAAAGAACCAAAACTACCTCGAATGGTTCAGCGCTTTAATATATGATGGTAAAGTAAATGCTTACATGATGAGATAAACAGTGGATGTTAACAATAGACAAAGAAGGATTAACTGGGCTAATTTTACTTAATTTTTTTTTGAAACTATTCTACAACATGCAGACATTTCTAAGAAGACTGCCATGCTTCTCATTCTCTCGCTTGAAGATTTCCATATAAAAAAAAAAATAAGTAAACTTTATGTAAATTTTCAAAGTTTATCATAAAGTGTGAATTGCGTTGTATACGTTATGTGTAAAAAAGAAAGGTTTACTTAAGCAGACGTACAATTTCTTTGTTTGTTTAGTAGAATTCTTAGAAACTTGCAAGTTTTTTTATGAAAAAAAATACTCATAAACAAAATGTGTTTGGAATAAATTAAAACAGCGATATAGTTAGCCAAGAAGAAGAAAAATAAGAAAAAAGCAACATTACAACGACAACGAGTTAGTTAAAGAAGTATTGTGAGCGAAGAAACCACTTTAACAAAATTCAAATGCACGAACGTTCTAAACGAAACGCACGTATATGCGAGTGTATGCGTCTATTTCGATATGCGCTTAAGTGTAAAGTAATAAAATACCATTAGAGAGAGAATTTCAAGTAATAAATGTTTAACAACAATTGCTGTCACATGGAAATACTTTACAATATTCTTAAGCTAAGCAACATGTATGTGTAATAATAATCTATGCAGCTATTATACCATACATGATGCATACGTACATACATACATTTGTATATTTGTTGTTATCACATTTTGTATGCAACTGTTGTTAGCCATTGTAACGACACAAACAACACAACAAATTGGAGCACGTGCAATTTATGAACAAATATAGATAGTAACCAGAAATTTGCACACATTACACGAACAACAACATAATCAAGTCTCCTTCAGTTGCTGTTATTTTGCAGTCAATAATGTGATGAATGCATATGCACTCATGAATTTATATTTGTGCAACATGCACACACCGACGGAATGAACATATATATGCATGTGTATGCATATAATAATAAAATTTTGGGTTTGGTTTCATTTTCTTGTTTTGCTTTTCTGGTGGGGGTGGCTGGCGTTCTGCATGCAATGTTATAGCATATTTTTCTTATTCCTTTTTCCAATTTTTATTTATTTATTTATTTATTTTTTTTTTTTTTCTTTTCATTTTTTTCTTATTATTGTTTACAATTATTGTTCAATTTGTTTGTTCGGTCTGCATTCTATTGTTTTGTTAATTTCGTATTCATGCTTTGGTTTCAGTCATTTAACATTTATGGTTAGAAATAAAATCACTTCATGTTCGGCATACACATCTAATCCTTCACTATAATGTTACAACCATAACGTTCGTTTCGTACATGTGCACACATTGTGATAATAATATTAATTTTTAATTTTTTTACTTATATTGGACTTTTTTTTTTTTGTTTTTTTTTTTTGCTTTTTTTCTTATTGATTTTCTGCATATCGTTGAAGCAATGCTAAGCAAGTGTCTGTCTATTAATTTACATATATTTATATTTATTTATTACAGACAATATATGATTTAATGATGACCACCAACATTTTCATAATAATTTCTAAGAATTAATTCTCTAATAAATAACAATTTTCACAATATATTTGTCGCTTTCTGAGCCATATATCCGTAAGGTAATTATATTTGTTTTTGCTTCAAACGCAAGCTATTGACAATTAAAGTTTTAGTTCAATGCATTGTAAAGCGTTTAAAAGTTTAACAAGTTTTTACGACAAATAATTTTAAGAATTCAAGCCAGAGAGTGTTATGTTTAGAGAAATGTGACTAACGAATCAGACGAAAACACTTAACGATCAGAGATCAAATATAAATTTTAAGTGAAGAGATTCTAACACTCTCAGTAATTAGTTCAATTGATTAAACTAAATACATATATATATATATATATATATATACATATCTTCACAAATGTGAAGATTTAAAAACAAAATAAATTTTATTTTAAAAAAAACTTTATACAAAGAAATTTTTTCATATACGAGGTGTGTTTAGAAAAAAAGTGGATCCTTATTTTTCTCGATAAATATTTATTCATCAATATCTATTTTCTCCTCCTCAAAGCAATCTCCCGTGGACATAGTGCACTTTTGGGGGCGCTTTTGCCAACTCTCGAAGCACTTCTGATATGCACTTTTGGGTATGGCTTTGGGCTCTTTCAGCCATGCGGTCTTTATCTCCTTTCTTCTTTCTCTCTTTATGCAAAAATGGTGGTTATAGAAAATCTTGACGAGCGTGAGCTACTTGGGAAGAGCTTTCCTTCAGGTTAAACCTCTTCATACGTATGATCAAGTCTCTGTGTTTGTCTTCAAAAACAAAAAAAAACAAACCACGAATTGCTACACTTGACACCAGTATTGATGTTATAGATTCTTCTTCTTTTTACATTACTTTTTTTACATTATCTCGATATTATACCGATGAGATATATATCAAAGCTATTATATAGTTAGTTGTATGTGAGTGAGAAAGATAGTTTTGTGTTGGGGTGAATTTTTTTCTTCACCTACAAGCATAAAATCTTGCATACAAAGAATAGGAAAAACAATGCTATGCTTTCCTATGTGTCATAAAAGCTACACGTTTTCTTTTGAATGAATAAATCTTTCTTTTTTAATTTCTATTCACAAAAAACGTCAAAATTGACTTACATCATTTATTTATAGGTATATATAATTACACTTCATTTTATATATTAATCATAATTATCGATAATACAGTGCAATAAAACATTAATATCAAATTGTATGTTAATATGGCAAAGTAATGCAAACAGCAAACAACATCCCATCGAGCAGTAGTCAAAATAAAATATTATGATTATAAGTGAACTGCAAGAAATGATTACAGATAGAAAACTGTGTAATTACAAGTAATTTTTATGTTAATTTATTAATAAAGTTACTTGAATTATAAATGATTGCTTAGCTTAGCTTTTATTTCACTAATTGCACTAATCTCGTTCTTTTCGTTCTCTTTATCTGCAAATAAGCTCTTGCCGGATCAACATGCAAAACTTAATAAAATTACAACAACACAAATTTTTTTCGATTCCAATAACAAGTGCATGCAAAAAGCATTTTTAAAACAATTATCCAAAAGAAACCAAAAAGAAAAAGAACTTTAATTATGCGGTTTTGATCAAAGAGTAATGAGAATTTTCAATTTGCACGTCTGATGTCTTGCATATCGAGGTGATTGCTGTTCAAATTTTTGAGAGCATTGCTGGTGAAGCAAGCGGCAATTAGCTGAGAGTTCCGATGCTTATATTGAGCGCGCAAGCAAATTTTTTTTTTTTTTTGGGCCATAATCGGAAATCACTTTTGAAACAGACTTAAAGCAACGCAATCCTTCAATGTTAAAGCAACGCCAGCCTTTTCATTGTTGAATTTTCTAATGGTTCCTAGCACGATGCGGAGTGCATTCTGTTCGCATTTCTACACATGACTTCCTAGGCTTTCATTTTTATTTTCGACAAAAATCCACATTCAAACGATAACATCTTCCGAAAACAGACGATATAAAGAAGTAATCGTAACACGATATGCAATCGCAAGGATATACTCGGTCAGAGTTTCCTAAAGCAAACTCCAATTTGGCGAAAGTATATGTTCAATGAAAGGGAATAAATTTTATTAAATATTTATACAAACACTTCCTTTCTTTTCTTATCACACCTTTGCATGAATATAAGACGATGCGAGGGCATTCTAATTACAAAATATTTCTGTTTGTTTTCTTAAACAGCTGACGTTATTTTAGGTTGCAGCTTTAAAAAGCGTCATATAAACTTAGTCTTACTACCTCTTGATGACTATCGCATACTTAATCACTGAAAATTGATAGAAAAATCTTTCTGTACACAAAAACATCTAAGGCAAGACACCATGAAAGTTATGTGGAGGGAGGTCCATATAAAAAGAAGGATGATTTCACATCATCCTCCCATCTTGTTCTAAGAAAAAATGTACGCAGTCGAATTTTTAGAGAAAAATTAATGATCGAATTATAGTTTTGCCATGGGAATGGCAGAATGTCATTCAATAAAGTGATGGTGGGTTGCGTAATTTCCTCATACTTTTTTAAAGGAACAATAGGGAACACCAGGGAATTCTTTTAATAGAAAAGCCTAGTTTGTTATATGAAAGTGATGAAAATTTAATTGTAAATAAAATGTTTGGCAATTCTGCCATGACTGCTTGCTGACTGATAAATGCAACTCTGAATGCTCTATTGCCATCTTGCAAGGCAATCCTGCAAGTGAGAAAACTGGAGTACCAAATATGAAAATTTGGACTAACCACGAGTACTCACTGAAGAGTCGTACCTAGCAGACAGGCCTCACGTGCTGTTTCGACCGAACTATCCCTAACGCTAACATTACTATTTAGGTTTCCGCCTAAAGTACCTGTCTGAACATATATGATTGATGTTGAGTCCGCAGTCTGACCACCACCTAAGTCCAATAGTTTTAATCTTAGTAGTAGTTCATTACGATTATCGGCATTACGCATGTCATATTTCCTGGACGCCATCGAACTAATTTCCGCTGCGATTTTAATGTGCAAATATCAACCCAACACAGTCAGACGCCAACTCATAGTACTTCCTTCTCTGGCCTCAATAACAACCTAGACCTGTTAGTTGACTTTTGCGCTTCCTTAGTAGACAAATTGTTAGCAGAGACGACTCCTGACGTTCTCGGTGACTTCTCCAAGTTAGGTCTCCAGACATCTTCAACGCTGTGCGGTTCTATAAAACTTATATTTTTGAAAATCTTCACCGGAGGTCAGCAAGAAATTATCGCCAATGACATGGTTTGGCGGTAACTCTTATAGATTGAAACCAAGGGCCTTCTATTCTTAAATTTCGGTTTCATATTCACATAATTATGTAAGTTGGCATATTTAACCCGCACGCAATTAATTCTTTAATGCGCTTCAATAGATCGTTTAAAGCAACCTGGTTGTTAAAGACATTAAATATAGCTTACGCTGGTTATGAAAACTAATATTTTGTAAATAAAACCATCGTCACATCATCTGATTGTGAAAGTGTACCGCATTGTCAGCAAGATTTCATCTATGCCCTGTATGAATGAATATGTTTAGAGGCCTTACGTTCGCTTAAGAGATTCAATTAAGCACGTTATCTATGTACTTCCCTTCCATATATATCATCCATGACTTTCTTTTTCCTTTTAATTTTTGAAAAGTCGCAACATAGGCTTAGTCGTCGTTGACTGGTGGCTAATATTCTTGTATTTACTGCATATTGATTAGCTAACATAGGACTTAATTGCTATGTTTGTTGTAAATTAAAAATAAATATAATTTATGAGCCTTTTTAAAAGCAACAGTGGTGTGTAAGCGCAGGCAGATATATATGCAGATAACAAGTGAATGTTTTTGGAGAAACTTTCATAAAATGCATGAAGAAATACATGAAAAGTATAATAAATTTCCGTGATACACACACAAAAAAAAAAGAAAACAAAAGCGAAAAAATAGTTTGACTGCCACCTTAGCCCATTTGTTATTACCCCATCGAAGTGTATTCTCTGAGTACTTCCTTAATAATTGATAATGATTTACTGTCAATCCAGTTTATTAAAATGTTTTCATGAAAATTTATTACTACATTAACATGCCTTGTGTCATGTACTCCGATGTACACTGCGCTCACAAATATTTACATCATCATCATCATCATCATCATTTTAATGTGTCTGTCTCTACATTTTGTTGAATACCCCCACCATCTCTATCCGACCATAGAGAGATAGATAGAAAGCTAACTAAGTAAGTAAGTAAGTGCAACAAATTAATTTATTGGCTTTAAGATAATTTGCCACTAAATTAAACTGGATTTATATTTTATATATTACATATTTACAAACATATGTATGCATGTATGCATACACACACACATACATATATATATATAGATGTGATTAAGCTTGTGTTTATGAATACTTTGACTAAATAGCAACACTCTGCTCCAGATAGAAACTATAGACGCGAAAGGCGTTAAATTTGCGGTTATAAATTGTATACACAGGCGAATTTAAGCATTTATATATGCATCGGAAACAAGTCTTGCCTAACTGTCTTATATGTTTACTATTGATTACACGGTAGCCACTCTAATACTTGGACAAATAACAGCAACATCAATACAAAACAACAACAGCCTAAGATAAGGGGACCCCCAATTGTTGGACTCTGGTGCCTGTTAACAAATTCTCGTATATACATACATACATACATATAAACATACACATATATACTTACATACATAATCTTCCTTAAGTCACGTTAATGCAGACCAGAGTACAAGAGTGAGTGAGTAATCTTGAGCTTAAGCTCGTTAAAGTGTAAATGAACGCAAACGAACGATCATTAAGGATTGAATTTCAAAATTTTTATGCGTTTTCTTGTTGTCATTGTGACCGGCAGTTATTGATATAAATGTTTTACTAATTCGTTAATAATTTTTGTTGCGCTTGTAAAAAACTGTCATTTACACGCTTGTTAAAAACGCTTTTATCAACAACGTGTACGGATTTCAATTATTTTCTTAACTTTGCACATTGCTCGCTCACATAACGTGTTTACGCGAAATGTTTTAAAACCCAATAACTCATATATAGTGTATATAGCGCATACACATACTATATGTTTAGGTGTAAGATAAATGACAATTTAATTAAAATCTGCGAAAAAAAACATTAAATAGGCAGAAAGGTTTTTCAAAAATTATCTTGTTATTTGAAATATTAGTATTTAACTTTTTCCTATGGGGGTAATTGAATACGCCCGAGAGCGAGAGAGAATTGTACGAGAAAATGAGAAAAAATCGACTTATAAATAACTTGAAATAAATCTACTTATTATACTGATCGATTCAGAAAGTGATTCTCATTTAAACTTGTCCGTCCATCTGTCCGTCTTGCTCTCTTGTCTTTAACCTGCAGGCTTCACATTTTGAGATATTTTGATGAAATTTCGTAAACTCGATTGTTTTGGCCCAAGGGTGGAAATTATTGAAAACGGTTTCGATCGGACCACCGTTTCGACCACTTCCCATATAACGCCTTAGTTTAAAAAGTCCTATGATACTGGCGGTGCAGAATATTTAATAGCGAGCCGTGGTGTTTGCACTTATTATTACTGACTTTCTCTTATCTGATAGATCTGATACGTCAAGTGCTTTATCTTTTGTAGCCGTATTATCGTATATGAGACAAAAATTACAATAAAGAACTTTATAAAAAAAAGTTTCAAATACAATTCTAGCGCTTATTTTACAAGCACTCGCATAAAATGCCTATCGAAGACTATGATCTTAGCTCGATAGGTCCTCTTTTCTTTCTTAACTCAAGAACGAACTAAATTGCTATGAGGAGTCAATGGATTTAATATAATAGTTGAGGTGTAATTTTTTTTTAATTTTCGAGCAAATGTGAACAGCACGTCCTATTAAGTCTGACCAATTTTGAAGAGCTTGTGCAGATAAATTTTCGTGTCTTACGAAGAGCCATCCGTTTCTCTTGATCCTTTTCTGCAGTAAATAAAGCACTTTGGCATTTCCGGTGTATCTTTAATTGACGCTTGACTTTTTTCTTAAGTTTCGGGCAAAACGAACTCGTCGAAGCTTTTCAGAAGATTTCAAATTTGGTGACTGTGTCGACCAATAATCGTCGTTTAATTTGTTAGAAATTGGCGCCATCTAGCAATCACAGTGGCTCCAGCGTCTCTTCAATACACACTCAATTTATTCTTACTGGCGTACATAATATAAAATATTTGTTCGATGCCTATGCAAGAGTTCATGCTTTCTCTTATTTTAAAGACGGAATAGAGAATCCACTTTCGACTGTATAACATTACACTTTGATTTTTGGATCCAAAAAAAAAATACATTAACTTGCGAAGCCTTACCTTACCTCGATCCTTGATGCACAGAAACATACATCAAAGTTCCTAATAGTAATATAAAAATCTGCATCTGTTGAGCATGACATGTCTACAAACACGATAACTAGATAAGTAGATAGGATAATCTGTAAATTTTGCAAGTAATATATATTTGCTTTAGTAAGGTATCCACATTGAACGTGGGCGTATCAGCTGGTCCACCGTTGACTGATTGCCTTAAAAAACCAACTTTTAAATAAGTATCTCTTACAGGAGGAAACTTCCTGTCATTCGTCTTTGGTAGGTGCGGTTATAAGCCGATCGCGGATGGTACCTTTTTGTATTTGACTTTTAGATGGTCTCCGCCTTATGTCTTTCTATCAGATCTCAGATCAAAATGTCAAATGATATAAATTCTAAGTTCTATTTTTTGAGCATTATAGAGAAAGTCTTGGGCCGAACCAGCTCTATTCTGCGAAAATATTTCTATGACCACCAACTAAAAATACATGGTACACATTAGTTTTCTAGAACGACATATGTGAACGGGGTTAAGTTAACCCATAATCTTAATCCTAACTGTGTATTCTTTAACTAATATTTTCAGAGCATTACGAATGAAGAAAAAAGTTCGCTGTATACCAATCTTTTGGTAATAGGTATCAATGCTTTATCCAGTTATATACAAATTCGACCGCTCATTGATAGGAATTTTCACACAAATATTTAGATAAGCTTTAGCAAAATTTTATGCGTAAGCGGTTTCTTTCGATATGTTCGCAACTGACAAACAGCAACGACCTTCACAACGTGATGTCGGTTAGTTTTTATTTAAAAAATCGCTAAAGATCGCTTTTGCGTCTTTTGTAGCTTTGTGTGTGGCTTTGTTTGTGGCAATGTGTAGTAGCATAAAAAATCATTGTATATGTATTGTGTATGTAATTTAAGATTTCAATTTTGTAAATTTTATTCGTAAATTTCCATAAGCGATCTAATTTTATGGAAGATTAAGTTGTGTAAAATGTTGTTTTCTACATTAACACCAGAACTACCTAAGGATTGCTTATGAAGCAAGCATTTCAGATATTTTTAACGATTTTTTAACGAAAGAGCGCTTACTTGTTTTATTTTTCAAGGTGTGGACAAGCAAGTTATACCCACTTCGAAAGTCGTCAAATTGACAGGTCACACTTAGTAAATTAGTAAAAATCGTGGAAACTAAGAAATTTTGAAGAGCATTAATAATATAAACGGGTGCGAACCAGACCGCGCCCAATGTAATTGAAGAATTTTCTTAATTTACAATTTATTGCGTTGTTCGAGATAAATTTAGCGCAAACTTTTACTAGATCCAATTAAAATTTGAACATAAAAATGGCTCCGAATAGTTTACGAACGGATCCACAATTAACTATAGAACGTTCGATTGACTTTGCATGTACACCACGAAAATACTGACATTCCTTGTGATCTTTGATGTCATTAAATACATAAACGAACATACGTCATTTTTATAGTGTAAAGGTAAAGTAAGGTTACGTCGGCCATCGGATTTGAGAGAATTATAGGTTGCAATAATTTTTCTTTAACCGAAGTGAATCCGAACTCATAACTTCTATAACTGTCATAACTTCCAAAAATCTATTTGTATATATTCCGATGAAAATCTCATCTTTTACTTCATTCACTTCAATTGACTTCCATTTTGAGAATCTTCAATATCTGAGAAATTATTGTTACTTGCTTTGAAAAGTACTACCAAATGAAGTGGTGTCCAGAGAGCATTTATTTACAACTTTTGAAACTAATCGTGGCTTTCATGAATTTACTTAGAAGTTATCAAAAAAGAAAATTTATTGAAAACAATTAACGTTTGCTTCTATTCCGTGCTCCTAACATGATTGAAAGTAAGACATAACACCTAGATCTCCCGCTGCATTTCCGCAAACTAAAGGGAGCGAGAGTACTCGCTCGTTATGCCGTACGCCACTTGTAATACAAAGGTTTTATTATGTTTATGCGGATGCACACAAAACCAAAAAGACTCCTCTTATTATATCGATCAATTCAGAAAGTAATTCTCAGCTTGTGTACCCACCCGTCTTATTTGCTTGGCCTCTTATGTTCAGTGTATAGATGGCAAATTTTTCAATATTTTGATCTTTTTTGATACTTTGACGTGCTTTGGCTCAAAAACGGAAGTTATTGAAAAATGGATGGGATCGGACCACTCTTTCGACCGCTCCTCATGCAATGCCTTATTTTGAAAAGTTGTTATATGAATAACTGCAAGGTGGTGTAGGTAGGTAGGGTCGTGTAAGGGATGTAAGATATGTAATGGTGGGCCATGGGCCACCATAGCGTTCATAGCGATCATGGTCATTTTCCCTCGAACCTAAAAGTGATTCTTGTAAATATTCTGGCTAAACGCAATATATTGCAATCTTTGGAAGTATGTTTGTAGTCAGTTTACAGCGATTTCATAATTGATTTTGAAAAAGTGTCAAGTTTTTACATTAATTTTTGCGATTTCGTGGGCGTGTTCGTAGGCCGATAAATAGTGCATATAGTTTACCTCGATTTTCATAATTTCAAGTTTCTATGTTAACACTAGCAACTCTGACCGCATCGGTGATTCTAGTGTTAAGAATATTTTTTTTTTCCTCTTACAGAGAGAAACTTTTATCGCTACCGTTAATTGTCCATTTCGAATTGGAAATCATGTGAATCGTATAAAAAATTTTTTTAGTTATTTATTTATTTTTTTTGTTTTTCTGTAAATAAATATAATTTGACACACTTTTAAAATGGCAATATAATGGCGCCATATAAACATTATTTATGAATGCGTTGACCAGAATTTTTTTCTAAATTCTTTTGATAAATTTAAAAAATTCAAAAAGCAATACTACCAAGAATTATATAAATTGATTAGCAGTTTGCTAATACATATATAAAAATGTATAAAAACACATACACACAAAGTTTGCTGCACCGTTTAAAAACACGTTAATAAATTTTTTAGAAAGTTATTTGAAAGGCATTCAGAACTATATTAAAATACTCGCAATCTTTGCACAAACATATCTAATTATTTTAAAGCGAAATTATATAGAAGCGATTACAAGTGCGTTTGATGATAAGTAGGACTTTTTTTGAAGCTAAAAACAGAAATCACATCTTTCTTTTTCATATGAATATTTATCATTTTTCTCCTGTTTTTTATACCTTGCACCACTTGTGGTACAAGGATATATTAAGTTTGCGCGGATGTATGGAACATCCGGAAGCATTTGAGATAGACCCACCTTTCATTGTAGCGATCGATTCAGCATCACTTTTGCCATCGAAATAAGCTTGTCTCTCTCTCCGTCTGGTAGCCTATCTCTCTTTTTTTCTTGTGGTCAACCTACAGGCCACAATTTTTAAGATACTTTGATGAAATTTTGTAGATTGATGTATTTTCGCCCAAAGACAGACGAACACTCTTCAAAATAGTTCGGATCGAACAACTTTTTTAATCACTTTCGATGTAACGCCTTATTTGAAAATGTGGTCACATGAATAAGGGTGGGATGTATAATCGCAGGCCATGGCCCATTGTAGCCTTTTTCCATTGTTTAATAATAAATTCTTTAATATTAATGTAAATAATTTGGTGGCACTGCTCATAAACATGGTTTCCATATGTAATGTGTGTTTGTAATGTGAACGCGGCAAAGTTGACAACAAGAAGATTTTAGTCGGACAATGACCACTATTACATTGCGTACATTATTCCACCAAATATAATTCTTTATTTATTTTCTTGATAAAATATTAACAACTATTTCGTATTTTAATCGAAAGGCTTACTTTTAACGGGAGACCTCATATGAAAGAGGATCCAGGATGTAAACTGACACTTTCTAAATTTCGCAAAATTAGTCTTTTCGTTAAAAATCTTAAGCTTCTGAATTCACCGCTATAATAGAATTTGGGTCTACCTGAAGGCTTCGAGGCTGCTATACACAACATTAATATACCCAGTACGTCAAGTGATGCAGGATATAATTACGGATCCCTTTTTTAAGAAAAACTTCGGCTTACTCTTTGAAAATTTGGGTTTTGGAGAGAACTTCGTGTACAAGTACCACGAAAATTGTGTTCAGCGAGAGCATAGGTGTGTCCGCGATCACCAGGAAGAATTTTTTGGAATAAATTAAAAGAATGATGACAAGTTTCTCATGATAAGTATTTATTTTTGTAAATTTGTTTACAAAAAACTTATTTTGCATGAGTAAGGAAAACTCAGTGTATTTTGGACCTCACTTCAGAGCTTACAAGAAAATAATTGTTACCTTCAACATTTTTAATACGCTACACTTGCTTATGTTTACAGAGCACCGCAAGTTCATCAGGCTATCTTCCATTCTTGGAGGAAAACAAGTAAGAAAGTTATCTCGCATACCGACCGCTATGTTTTTCGCATTCTGCTCTTAAACTTATTTTATTTGATACCCATAATGCTGGTGTTCATTAAGAAAATATTAATCGCGATATCTACCATATCGTTTTATAATTTACCCATCTTTAGGAGGATAATATATCTTCATTGAACGAGTGTACGAAATACTTGTAAACATTCGGTTTTGATTGCTTTACGATAAATTAGCATAAAACAACAAAAAAGTGAAAATACAGTGGTGGGTATAAAAACAGTAGTTTACCACTTGGAAATTTTTGTGGGCATGGTGGATGTTTTTCATTTTTACACGTAAAGAGTAGAGTGCTTCGAAAAGTAAATGTGGAAAATTTCAGTCTTCTAACTTTAATAATTTCCGAGTAACGAGTAAAATTCCAAAATTTATTTAAAAAAATAAGTTGTGTTCAGTTTACACTCCGTTGCGCGCTTCAGCTCTGACGACTTTGGCCCATTTTCAATACCAATCTGCGTGCAGAAACCTCCAATGTTTCTACCAAATTTGAAGTCGATATCTTCATTCTTGCGACCAGGAGAGTGCCAACAACACACACCACACAGACACAGACGGACGGACATGGCTAGATCAACTCAGAAGATCAATTAGTATATGGCAATTTCATGACCAAGAATTCTTGCAAAGTCTTTGATCTTAATCTTGATAAGATGTAGAGGTAGAAGGAGATTAAGATTGACATTCGAGCAGCGTGGATGGTGCTATTGCCGATTTTTTTTTCAAGTTTTTTGTAATATATTTTTAAAGATTAATCTTTTCCACTATGCCGTTCATAATTAACGGTTTCGAAGCCATGGATTTGGTTGCTGGGTCTGCTCGCTCATTTCTCAAGGGGTCAATTTTATTTTGTCTTAGCAAGTGGGCAATAGTACTCCTTACGTCGCTGAGGTGTAAGGTTGATCGTTTTAAGTATAGTTTTGCGAGAAAGGTTTACGGATTCAGAAATAACTCTAGCTACGCTTGGAAACGTTGAAACGCTATCGTGTAGAATACAATTAAAATTTTAGAATCGTCTACAATTACAATATAAACAAATAAAAAATATAAATAATATACTATACCGTAAAATACCATACACCACTCTACAATTCATATGACGACTTTTCAAAATAAGGCATCATATAGGAAGTGGTCGAAAAGATTTTCCGATTCTAACCAGTTTCAAGGGCGTTCGTCCTTGGGTCAAAAACCGTCAGTATACCAAATTTCATCGATATATGAGTTGAAAGCCAGACAGCAGGACAGACAGAAAAGCTTGGAATCATTTCCCGGATCGATCGGTATAGTAAAAGATGGTTTATCTTACATCCTTCTACGTCCGCACAAACTTAATATACCCTTGTACCACAAGTGGTGTAGGAGGTAATAAAAGTTTACAAGCAGCTTTATAAAAAAAGTCAAGGGAACGTATATAAGGTGGTATGTACATTTTGTATGGACTGCGATACTGTCCATCCTTGCGTTTAAGGAATGCTTCAATATTGGCGGCTGTACAGAATCCAGTAAGGCTTTTAACACCATGCGCAAGAACCATGTCTCGCCTATTCCGCGAGAAAATGTTAAGGGCCCAACATTTTATTCGATCGGGGGAATGCTTGCGATTGCGCGTCCACCTTGACCATGTGTCGACTGTAAGGAGATGATTTGAATTTTTATATTAGCCGTCACCGGGTCGGTAACCTTTTTAATAGTTCTGAACACATTCAGCCGCTCTAACTTGAGAGAATAGATCCGTATCTGAGATTTATGTAAAATGCGAGTGCACTTAAACAGACAGAGTTAAAAATCGTTCTTAAATTTTCGAATTTTTTATGATTGTCTCATAGGTCTTTTTTGAATCCATTTTCACTATTAATTTTGCAAGATCTTCACAGGTCGCAATTTTACGGATTTCAGATGTATATGCAAATGGAATGACAAAATTAGTACACCATCGCTCACTGCTGTTAGGTATAAAACGTTATTTTAAGCGTTTACTCGTGAGTTCGTCCACATAATTCGTTTCAGTTTATATGACCGCATGTAAATTATCACTCAGTGAGCTGGGATACCTGTGCAAATTTTGACAAGTTTTAAAGTTGAAAAAAGAAAAAAGAAGAAAGCAAAGGAACAAGGGAACAAATAAGGTAAAAACGACTTTTTTCTTAAATTTATGTTGGCATAAATTTTCGCTTCACACCTGAGTTGTATACTATTATTAATGATGTTCATTAATATGGTCGAGGCACCAACCACCACCACTGAAAGCAGTGCATACGCAAACTTTCGCACTCCATATTCGATATAACGTGCAAAAGCTCTTCTTACGCGGAAACAAAAAGGTGGTGGTGGTCTAAACAGTAACGCGATGATATATAAAATATAAAATTAAGGAAAGGGTTTTTTTTTTTTTTTGTGTATTTTTATCGTAAAGTATTTTTTTAATTTACTTTTATTAATTTTCTTTTTTGCTCCTTTTGCTTTGGTCAAATGAAAGATGCTTCTTGGAATTAACAAAACTTCTATAAAGAAAAATTGCGTAAAGAACTGATTGTTTTAGTTAGAAATACGAATTTGGACTTGAAGCTTGAGCTCTTATAATCGATACTTTCACAGCATAGCTTGAGCTGGGGATAAAATGTATATACGGATTTTCCTCTCTACCGATTGCCTAATTTTTATCTATACGTCCATCTGCTCGGTTGCCGTTATTTACGAACACAAAAAATTGTAGCATATGACGAAATCGCAGAACGTGTCCTTTAATCAAATTTTGAGGAAAGTGCAACTTGTCCACAGACATAACTAAGGCAACAATCCTAAAACTCCAAATTTCATAGCATTATTGTCATTAAGACCGCACCTCTAGCAGATAACCAACTAAAATAAAGTTACTCTCGAAATTCGTTGTCAACATGTTCTCGACTTATCATGAAATATTTAAGTTGCGGTTCGCTGTACTTAAAAATACTCTGCTCATGCTCATGTTCTCCAATTGTAGGTAGGCCTTACAGTAGAGTCTTTTTAAATTTGTTTTATTCATGTAATTAAATTTATTTAAATAAAAATATCGTAAAATATATCGAAAATATATTACTTTAGGAAAGAATAAAATAAAAACAGAATAATAAAAAACTTTACCTTCCTTTTTATTGTTTTAGGTTGATCACACTATTTTAGCGACGGTTGTTAAAACGGATGAAACAATGATTGCCACCGAAACCTTTTTAAATGGTGAGTCTTTAGAGAATAAAATATTAATGTATATTTACAATAAAATTAAATCAATAAAATAAAAACGCGTAAAGTCTTTGCTCGGGTCAATGACTAAGAGATCGCCGATTGCCTTCAAAATATCTTTATGCATTACACTAAACAAAGTTCAATATTGTTTTTGGTCACCCTACCCAGCCGATTGATTAACTTTTTGAGACCACGTGTGCCTGGTTCTCTGAAAATCGAAAGAAAATCGAAAATTCGCGTAGCGTTCTTTTTCTTTGGTCCATTTTGTTACTATAATTTGCACTCTTTAACGCCTTGTTGTGACGACACTTCACAATTGATCGCAATGCATGTCTAAAAAGTGTGAACAATTTTTTCCTCGCAGAATTTTTTGAATTTTTCTTTGTGTTTGCAAAATGTTTCCAACGGTCATAATCTGTATATCTTACAATTTGGTTATACTATTGAACGTTTAAATTAATTCATTTATTTACCACAAGCAAGATAATTAAAAGTTTGCGACTCAATTCTATGAACGAACCAATCTCTCCATTACCTGTAGGCGCGTAATTACTCATATCACTGCTTACTAGTAAAATAAAATGATAACCGGATAGGCTTTCCCATTGACGGCGGATCTTACCGATATTCACATTCATTCGATTCAAAATATCACAAGTAGGGCAATCCTTTCAAGTACACTTAGTAAGTATACTAAGTGCCCTGAAGATCACATATTTGATAAAATGAGCCTGCATGAAAATTATCCGATTCTCTAAAAAATCTCGTGGTGCGGTCGACGCCTCGCAGAAGATTAAGAACAGTTCGGGGAAAAGGGGATTAATAAGTCTCAATGAAGTTAAGAAATAGTGGCTTACTTGTAAAAGTGCATATAAAAAGAAGATTTGCACAAGGCAGAGTTAGTCGAGTTAAGAGAGTCGGATTGCAAAACTTATGCTATTCTAAAAATCACTTCCTAGTGGTGCGAATTTAGTCTCGAAAACCTTCGGATGGAAACGTAGAATCACAAACGTAACAATATGTAATGCAGTAGCATCGTAACGCAAATGTTTTCGTAACGTATATAATTGCTCTACACTGTCTAAGCATGCTGTGTGATATTTAGAACGTAGGCTCTAATATTCACTCAAATTCTCCAATAATTCGTTTTAAAAGTTCATTCGGCCACTTCTACAAAAGGGGTTTTCATTGAATTTCTCCGTCTTATTCGGGCAAGAAGATTATAAACATCGATTCAAATTAGTTTAGAGAAAGGTTAGGTATTCATCCAATAAGACCGGACCATTGGTCTAAATATACTTAAATAAGCTTGCTCTCACTAGGCACATGTAGTATGTCAACAAAAGAGTTTGTGGCAATTTCTTCAATGGATGACTTTAGAGTCACATAACCTTGATAACACTAAACCTATCAAGTCATGCTACAGAGCGTGTGAGAGTCCATAGATAAATAAAAATGAAAAGACATTGTGACATTTGCTATTTCATTCGAAAATAAGTGTGCCTTACAAGCACAATAAGGCAATACTCAGAAGAAATCCTCTATCTGTCGATTACGCTTGGCATAATAATCGGCACATTTTATATTATGACATCGCTGAACACTAGCTAAAAAAATTGCTGTCAACAATTCACGTTAGTCCAGCTAGAAAGGACGCACGCTTGGTGGATACCGTGTGGATTAAGGGCGCAAAGGACCACATTTCCGCCTGCGAATAGTTAGTTTCTGAAACTAAAGGGAATCGCGCCATTTTTAAAGAAACAGATAAAAAATAACTCACATATGACAATAGTACGCTACAAAAATCGTTGCCCAACATAGGCGAATTTAAAAGTAGGGACAAGATCGGATTGATTACACGTGAAGTGGTGCTTTTTGTTTGGTAGCATGGACTACTTCAACTTGGCTAGAGGATTCGACTTTGTATTGTCAATAGTGCGTCCAGATAAAGCGTCCAAAATTTATCAACAAGATAAAGACTCTCTCTCATCCCGACAATACCAGATCAGGTTTTAACTCGATGCATAATGAAAAAGTTTAGTCGGAGAGTTTTAATGCATTCACCGCACCAATAGCCATTTCATTCACTCCGTGCTCAAGTCAGAGAAAGGTGCAAAATTGAGAGGGGCCTGGGAAAATCAACTACTCAGTTTTTCGCCCAGAAAGTCAGCGAAAAAAGATATCGACGCCATGTATCGAGCTGCGGAAGTGCAGAGTTATGTAATTAATTTTCGAGCAATTAGCGAATCGTTGCTCATTTCCTATATAAGAAGGATGTTTATTCACTTACTATTATTATATAGAAACAAGCTACAAATATACATTTCACATAGTACATGTGCGTTTCTAGTCCAACAACTTCGCAAACCTTCTGTTCTTTAACGTAATTATATACATTCATATGTTATTCTTGTTATCCGAAAATGTGCTTAGTTCTTTACTTGGCTTTGATATTTCTTCACTTAGCTCTCCCCTCATAGATTCTCATCATCACCCTATAAAAAAAATATGTGCTTCGCATTGCATTGCACTGCACATAATCGTGAAGATTTGATCTTTGTCCGGCAATTTGGCTCTTAACTGCTTCTATGATTGTTTCCTGTCAAATTTTTCAAGCAAATTTATTTCCAACTCTGTACAAGTATGAGTAACATTTTTATGACGAATTCATTTTGTATTGTGGGGACTAAAAGACAGAAGCAATAGTAGAATATAGAATAATTAGAAGTTGGAAATGAATTTGCTTGGAAGAGGGGTATGTGTTAGAGCAAATGTGAAAGTTAAGAATGAATCAGCTTTCCGGACAAGGCCAATGTACCAATGAATGCATGTACATTATAGAATATAAAATGTGTTCAGTTGTTTGTATAGATCTACAAAATGTATATAAACAAATAATATCGCGTAAGTTTTTGTAAGAAATAGAGAGAATGAGATCCTTATGGTCGGCAGACAAATGATAAAAATTAAGCAAAACAACTTTAAAGCCTGCTGACAATGCATGCATTTTAGATGGAAATTTAAGCAGAACTATCAGGTAAAATATACATATGTAAATAAAGAACAATTACGTCATGATTGAACGAAAGCAAACTATAGGTCCATGTGCTTGCGTATATATGTAATCCTTGCTTATGCGACTGCGTAATCGCTTACATCTCTAATAAAACGGGAAAACAAAACGATCGTATTCGTAACCAAACTATGCACATATGTATATATATATATCTGCACACTTATGTCGCGTCGATCCATATGCGTATATCGTATGCCTTTCCCTAATAAAACGAAAGACAAGAATTCAGGTTCGTAGGCAACAATAGCCGACAAAGTGAAAGAGTTCTTTTTTTTTCGTACCATTTACTACTTTAGTACGCTTTCAAGTTTCTTTTAAAATATGAAAGTAGTTAGTAGTTAGGGGCCTTACTTACATTCTCATTGCCTTTGCCTCTGCCTTTGCCTTTGCCTTTTTTCGTTTGTGGCTTTGCGCACATATTTGGTGCACATATGTTTATGCGAAACATTTTTTTTTTCTTTGACAAATGATTTACAGATTATCTCGAGAAGCATAGTAAATTATATTAATAGTAATACAAAATGAAATAAAGAAGTTCTTTTAGGCTTGCAACGAATTTGTTGTGTGCTTCCTTCCTTAACTGATGGCGAAATGTGAAATGCTTCTCAGTTCATTTTTAAAATGATGATGAAAGCCTTATGGACAGATAATCTATTGGGTTGGGAACTAAAAAGGCCAGTGTTTTCCGTCTCCGTGTCTCAGTCGCTCTTTTTCTTTCTTTCTTTCTCTCATTCTCGTTGTTTCTTCCAATCCAAATTGAAATTGCGTACTTCAATCATATTCAGGCGGAGGAGGGGGACGGGGAGTTGAAATGTCTGAATGAATGAAAATGAAAATAAAAGCTTCTGTAACTATTTTTTTTTCTTCTAGACAACATCTAATTTAATGCGCAGGCGAACGAACAAGACTAAACTCATTCCGCCAATCGTACTCATCGAGAGTATGCACTCTGTAGAGTATTCGTGTAATGCATAATTCTTTTCTTATAAATCTTATTAATCTTTACGTTGCAAACATTTGACAAATCTAACGTTACCCCCCTGTGGTAACCATAAAAAAAAAAAAAAAAAAACCAAAAATAATGCCGAACCTCACTATGACTACTTTTTCCATTCTCCTAGATGTACGGACATCTGTTGAAAGTAAGTGCATGCATGCTATTCATTGCGCATAAATGATTATCATATTGAGGAATTTCTTTGTCCTCTACGTGTTGAGTCAAACAGACCAGATTTTGTGTTTTCTACATCTCTTAGTTATTGTTGTTATAGTTGTTATAGTTGTTGTTGTTGTTGCGCTTGACGTTGTCGAGATAGTCATTTATGTGTAATTCTATAATTTTTGCTATTTCATGCCAATAGCAATTAAATCGATCTAGATGACCTTCATAGTTGAACCACATTTTTCTCTTCTCATGCATTTTCTTCACAGTGCATGTAAATATTTACATTCACATAAGCAATATGTCGAGAATATAAACTTTTTATTGTATAATTTACATTTTATGGACGCAATATTTTTACTTTTTATTATTTTTGTTTTGTTCTTTTTTCAAAAACTTTAAAACATTTATAAAAGAGTTTAGGTTAAGACCAAAGGTTTAGAATAATGTAAAGAGCACTAGTAAGAATTGAAAATGAAGTTGGTCTTAAGTTGTTCGATTTATATCAAAAAAACTGAATAGTTAAGAAGATAAAAATTTTAAAACCTCAAGCAAAAAATATGAGGATAATAATCATAAAGTAGTGGAGGAAAAGCTACATTTTTCCTTTTCTTTAGCCAAAGAATACATTTGGAGAATAAAGTAATAGTGAAACGAAGCCTTAAGCCTCACGATAATGCTTACGTTTTCTCGGTTGAGTCAATGTATGCGACCGGGTTTCGGTAAAGCTGAGAAAACATCGCAAAGGGAACTACGTTTATTGGAGAGTAAGGATGTTGTAGATGTTGTTCAACAAGATCTATCACTGTTCGCATTTTGTGAAAGACAATCTTAACCCTTGAGAAAAAATAGCCATGGTAAATGGACTCAGTACTAATTTATCAAGTCCACCTATGGCAAAAACTTCCTAGCACTGTCAGCAAGTGATTACAAGCTCCAAATTCTTCAGACTGCTACTAACACTAAATTCGCTTTATTGTGCTTCTTATTTACTCACATTATTTTTCAATTTTCTTTCTATATAAGTATATAAGTCAGTATATATATATATATTCGCGATAAGTGTCAAGCGTTGAGTCGATTTTTCCGAAATACATGTACTCAACTTTAGTTCAATACCTCCTTACAAATTGTAGGCGAAAATTTCTTGTCCCTTTTGATCGTGTATATAACAGGACTACAGCGGTTCTTGTACGAAAATTTGATATACTTGTGGTAAATATTTATTTCAAGTTTTTGGTTAGCACCTAATACAAGTACATGATTACAGTTTAGGATGCTGAGGGTCGTGGCTGTTATGCGATTACGTTCATTTTTAAACCTAGCCTTTAACCATCATCATATCCGGCAACTTTCAGCTCTCTATTGAAGACTTTGCGATCATGAATACCCCCAGGAAAGAAAATAAAATATTAGGGGGACCCTAATCAATTATTTTATCTCAATTATAACGACGCCTTAAAGTCTCTAGTGGAGTCCGATCCAAGGTTAACTATCAAGAAGCCTTGGATCTACCTGGTCCACTGTAGAAAGGCATTTAAATGAAATTGGCAAGATACGTAGACGACGTAAATGGATTCCACACCTGTTGTCTGAGATCTTCGCCGAACAATTCGTAATTCCGCATTCACCAGACTAAGCAGAGATCCATTTCTGCCTAGGATCGTAACTGGAGATGAAAAATGGATCCTTTATGATAACATAAAGCGATCGAAACAATGTTTGTCTGCAAACGAGAGACGTCTTCCCACCCTTAAAGGTGCTATTGTGTATTTGGTGGGATTGTTTCGGTATAGTGCATTACGAATTATTAAAATCTGGGGACACAGTTACTGCTGACCTGTATTGTCAACAATTACAACGGTTACAGTCCGCACTCATAGGAAAAGCCAGCTTTAGTAAATAGAAAAGGTGTCATACTCCAACAAGCTAATGCCTGTCCTCATGCAGCGAAGATTACTCAAAAGAAAATTAGGCAGTTAGGCTGGGAACTTCTACCGCACCTTCCGTACTCTCCAGACCTAGCACCGTCAGGTCACTGGAGCATTCGTGACGAAATAAACATTTTAATTTCTTATCCGATGTCCAAATGCACTTTGAATTCAACCCCCACTTTTTGCAGAGGGGGGTTGAATTTTTGCAGGAACGATGGCAACAAGCCATCGCAAAAAATAAAAATGTCATTTCAAAAAAACATTTTGTATATGAATGCAAAATAATTGATTAGTTATGGGTCCCCCTAATACTCGCGATGTAGTTTTAAACGATTTTATAAGAAAATCTTTTCCAAGTCTCATAGTAATTACCGGTCAGCTACCGGTTGTAAGTTATAGTTTCTCGCTTCATATACTGGGGAAGTTTCAATTTGCTTTGCTTGAACAATCATAAATTACATTAAGTTAAAGAAAGTACCGTTAAGAAGATCTTTCTGGGCACACGAACATACTGATAGCTATTATAACTGATATAATCTTAAGATCTTAGGATCCATTTCTATAACACCTTAAATTACTCGAACAGTAAACTTAGTTGAGCTTTTTATTTATTCAATTCCAGACAATTAAAGCCCACTTTTCTTTCGACTCTAATCGAAAAGCAGCAGCGCAAAGTTTAGCTAAGGCCTACATTGGTCAAGTACATAATTAATATCCAATATAGTGTTTTTCTAATAATTCTCTTACAACGAAACTAGAGTTCATATCATTTACGCAGAGGCCTATCTCTTGTAAACTAGCGCTAAAGGGAGCAAAGAGGAAACACGGCTTCTTCCCCCTAATCAAACAGAAATTTCTAACACTACCACCGATCAATGCAAGGGAAAAAAGTTGAGGATGCGTCAATAATTCATTTAAGCTTGAAGATTCCGCACCAAACAAGCAAAATGAAGATTCTAAAGGCGTATGCGATGCTTGGTCTGCGTTACGCGGACGCGTTCTTTTCAGTAGTCCCTTAATTGCAGTATTAATAGGCATACGTAGATAAGCGTCTCAAATAAAAAGATTTTATCTTTATCGGGTTTATTACTTTACCTTTTAATAGTCACGATGACATTAACTAATCTAAGACGAATAAACTAAATGGATGTTTTTCCAAGAAAACAAAACAAAGAAAACGTAACAAAATTATTTAACAAAAAGTGAGAAAAGGTAAAAATAGAATAATTCTTTAAATGCTACAAGGCAGTTTTATCGGCACCCTAGAAAGATGTCAGCATAGCACTTTTTGAATTCCACCTATAACACCACAGAAAATCCAAGCGTTAGCGACCTTATTATTAGGGTGAATAGATTTTTTTTGGCCTAACAAGTGCAGTCTCGACTGCCGCATAGCTGAGTTGCGACTACCAAATCTATACCGAGCGGAATGGTCATCTTCCAAAAAAAACTAAAAGAAAAATAAATCTTTTTTAGAGCGTAGTTAAGTGGTTTAGAATGTTTATAAGCATTTTGTTTTAGTCGTAAAATGCGTATATTCTTTACTTTCTTCTACGCCAGAAACAAAGTGCAAATAGGAAAAACTTCGCTAAGAATTGTTGTACTCTGTAAAGGAAAACCATTCGACCATCATTCTGGACATGCCATGCAAATTATGCATGTCTGACCATCTGTCCATCTCTTCTTCTTGGAATCTTACAAAACTTAAGATAAACGACTTCAACTTGGTGCGGCTCCACGAATTCAAAGACAGAAATTATAACAGACAATATTACATAACTTTCTGTCTACAGATATGGAATCGAAACTTAAGGCCCTTTGAAAGTTTTGATCAAAAATAATTCCCACCTTCTAACTGGACCAACACACATAAATAGAATTTCTTTACGTATTTTGTAATGGGTTTCCATATTTCGACCTTGTATGCCAAGTTAATTGTGGACACTCCTATATAAAAAATTGTTGAAAAAACAAGTAACAGTATGTTGGCCCACCATTAAATACCCTTCATCGCTCTACAGTTATTCGCATAACGGCCTTTCAAGATACGTCGTAATATGGGAAATGGTCGAAAAAATGATGCAATCCAAACCATTTTTAATAGCGTTCGTCCTTGGGCCGAATCAATTCACTAAACTTCATCAAAATATCTCAAAAATTGCGACCGGAAGTTTCAACACACAAAAAAAACAAGACGGACACACGGACAGACAAACTTAAATCGATTCAGAATCGATCGATATAATAACAGATGGGTTCTTCTGGGTGTTGTATACATACGCACAAATTTAATATACCCTTGTACCGCAAACGGGTACAGAGTATAAAAAGAGAATAGAATAATAGAGAATTGAAAAAATACTTTCTACACGAAAAAATCGATCGTTTGAAAAAATACAAAAAAAAAAAAAAAACTCATTTATGTCTGACTATGTGTGCTTGGATACATATTTATTCTATTGTATTCAATATCTAATCTCCTGAAAACACTAAAGATATTTATGTGATGTGTTTGGTGTTCATGCGAATGTATGCGTGGGTATTTTTAACATGACATGGGTTATATGCGGTGTTATTTTTTATTTGCTTTTTTTTTTTTATTTAATTTATTTCTTCTTTTTTGTCTTGTTCTGTTTTATATATATACATATATATGTATATATATATATATATATATATATATAAAGTTTAACCATGTTTTATGTGCCACAATGTCTGGCATTTCTAAATGCTTGAGTAATTCTTTGGCTACATACACACACATATATATATATATAAAAGACAATAAATATAAACGTCTGTGTTTGTGTTCACTTTTGCATCTGTTCTTTTATATCACATAAGAGCATAATGAAAAGAGCAACTACACCAAAAAAAGAAAATGAATAAATAAAACTGAAGAATAAAAAAAAGTGAACATCAGTTCTTAAGAATTTTTATATTTAAGGTGTAATGATCTTTTTTAGTGCCATCAGTCGCTTCACTGTCCCTCAGTTCAGTTCAACAACCACATCACATCGTTTTACCTCAAAGTATGATACCGTCTCGATTTGTTGTTGTTGTCTTTGTTGTTTTGCTGTTTTGTAACTAAACATTATTGAGAAATTTATTTGATATATGCTTTATTCCTGTAATATGCATAAATGCTTCAGTTATTTCCATCGTTACAGTACTGGTTTCAAGAGTTAAGCTTTCACATAAAAGGGTACAGCTTTTCTTCCATTTCTTGGTTAAGTTAGCATTTAATTTATTTTCTTTTTCCCCCCCTTATAATAGCTTCAAAGTGCACTCAAGTGCATAAATATTTTTATATTTTAATTTTATTTTATATGTGCCTGTAATTATGAGTTTTTGCAAGCGTTTATAATTTTGCATTTAATTATAGTGAAATGAAACGCTTTCAGCGATTACGAATATGACCCCACAGTTCATAATTAATTGTGAAATGAAAATAATGAAGTAAACAATAAATTGTAGTGTTCAGCGAATCTTATGATTCCTTCCTTTCGCTATATGGATCCCTTTAAGTAGACTTTTCAATTTCTTTCTTTTTCTTGTGGTACAAGAACACATTAAGTTTGTACGGATATATGCGACATCCATTTTTTTATCATACCGATCGAGCTAAGCTTACTTGACCATCTGTGTGTCTGTCCGTCTTTTGAGATATTTTAATGAAATCTGTTACACTGGTGTGTTTCAATCCAAACACAAATCTACTTGCTAATGGTCGCGATCAGTCCACCTACCGTATAATGCCTTACTTTGAAAAATCGTTATATGAATAACTGTAGGGTGGTGTAAGATACGTAATACTGGCCGAGGGCCCTCTACAATATAGTGAACTTGAATGTTCAACATGCGCAGATTAGCACTCGTCGCGGCCTTTCCATTACCCTCGTTATTTAATCTTACATTCTTCTCGATATTAGAATAGCTTCCTAATGTAATCGAGCAAGAAAAGTTTCGGTCTTCATCAGGACATTTCTCGATCCAGTGATTCATTAACAAAAAAGTGCCCTCAATTTCCGTTTATTCTTCTCAATGTTATCCCGTAATATTTGTTTCACTGATCTTTACTTTAGATTTCGAGGTATAAGAATGTACCGTGTAATGTAAAAACAGTGAGCTTCAAAGAGTACAAGCGTCTATATTTTTGGGAAAGTAATCATTTATTGAGTGAAAGTACGATAGCCCTTGTTTTATATATTCCAACAAGACTTTCGGGTCATATTTAGCATTACCGTAAGCGAACAATTGAAAACCTGCAAAGAATATCGATTCTCTACTCATACCCCACGATCCTTGCACGTAACTGGCGGTGAGCAATGCATGAAGCGCAGAAAGATTCTAAATAGACACGAATTTATTACTTATATGATAGAGCTTGGAATCAATAATCTTTGATTATCATTCGTGATGTATTTTGCATAAAGTGATGGGTACGTACGTGCTGGCAAAATTGATTTTGAATGGTTTCTACCTGCAACGTCAATGTATAGGATAGAAATCTAATTCAGAAACACTTCAATTCTAATCCTGCTGTACCAGTGCAAGTTGACTATTTGCTATGCTTTAGTGCGAGCGTGCTTTACTTTTTAACGTCAGGCCTAACAGCCCTTATTTTGCTATAAGTGTTGGCTGTTTTTGATTCCAATAAAAACTTAGCAAGACCCCTGATGTTCGTCGAAAATTCCCGTTATCAAAAAGTAGATTAATGCGCTTAAGTGCCGGAGAGGATTGGTTTTATATTCATTATCCAGAAGTATCAGTTAAAGCAAACACTTCGCATAAAAGTCATGCCCGACAGACTCAAGACCATCGGTATGCCGGTTCTCCCAATGTTTGTTGCTGCAACGTTCACAGCCGCAAGAATTAGGAGAAAAAGAAGAAAACACTTAACTTGCGCAACCTTAGTTGATGGCGATAAATTAAATTAATTAAATCAACTTATAAGCGGCAGCACGGCTTGCTTTTAAACCTGGTACAAATGTTTATTATGTTCACCGAAAAGTTCACCAAGGCAACATCGATCGGGCACCCACGACGTCACAGTCAACAAAATACTTGACAATTTTTCGACAATATTTAACATCGAAGCAAGAAAATAAACCCATATTTTGATGTGATCTCTTGTAGGAATAGGTAGCGATCACAGATTTCGTAGGACACATGCACGCTCCCCTTTATATTCAGAATTAACTTCAATATATGTCCTTGATCATCCACCGCGCTGCATCGTGTATTGTTAGCAGTCTCCTAGCTGCAAAATTGAGACATATAGACATACATGGTCTTAGCCGACAATTTAAACGACGATTTATTTTTGAATGCAGATAAAAATATGAAAATCTACAAACTAATTAGTAGCTTAGGTAACTGGAAATGCATTTAAGCTTATTGAAAACGTTAACATTTAAGGCCAACGTAAACGTCCACCTATTAATTTTATTCGCAATAATTTATTGGTTTTTTTTTTTTTTCTTATTAAAAACAATTACGAGATAATTTCGCACCTCTAAGCTTGCAGTATACGCAGTATACGAACATAGTTTAATTAACCTTAACTCCAAGTGTTAAGCGTCAAAGGTGAATATAATTGATGGCAAATTTTCACCTCTGTGTATATGATTTAAAGGAATTTTTACCACAGCAGCAGCCATTTAACAAAACTATGTAACAGTGTGAACAAAAGTCTAAAGTAATAATAATATTGAAAAGAAGAAGAAGAAGAAAAAGAAAAACATGTATCCATTATCAGCATCTTCATAAACATTATCATTATCAGCATCGACGACGGTAACAGCGCCAACATCATTATTTGAACACATTCGCACTTTAATGCATGAATGCGATCATAAATCATTGCTAGTGCGTTAAGCTAATGAGTTTCTTGATTTCGTTAATGAATGTACGAGAATATTACGAATACATTAACATTAACATCGCAAGCAACGTAAGGTAACCAAATTAAAAAATATTTCTTTAAAATTCATTTAATGGTCTTAACGTTGCTTACGAATTAGTATTTAGAGGCAAAACAGAACTAAATACAATACATATATACAATCCCCCTACAAAAGAAAATAATAATTTCGAAAGCTCTCCCGAAACTCCATATATTCTTGGGCTGCATAAAACGTAAATATTATAATCTCGCTTCCCAAGTGAATTCTGCTGATCACATATAGACCTATAAACCACATATAACCATCCTACACTACTTGTTGGACAAAGAAAAATTAAGTTCGACTTGAGACAGATCCATCTTGTATTACGTCGATCGATTCAGAATCACCAAATTTAAACTTGTCTGCCCGTACGTCCGTCTTTTTTCTTGAGCCTGCACTCCAAAATTGTCGAGGTATTTTGATGAAACCAACTTGTTTTGGCCCCAGGATGCCAACTATTGAACAGAAGGCATATAACGCCTTATATTAAAATTCGTTAAAGTTTGGAGTAAAGCATTTAATGATGTACCGTGGCGTACTAAAGTGATATTAGTTGTTTATAAGCAAAAAACCTAAAAAAGAATTTCAAAGATCTTCATTTTCATCTACTGTTTCCTAATTGTGGCCGGCAGTTATCACAATCGTAGAAAAGTACAAATATTGCTCTTGAATATGACATCAATAGATTTAATGATATGTTATGATTTTTTTGTGTTTTTTAGTTAAAGCTATTATGACTAACTGAAGTAAAGTGGTTTATGATTCACTCAAAGTCGCTCGTACCTAAGTACCTCAACTTTAATATTTATTAAATATTTACTATACTTAGGAAAAAGCGGAAAAGGAGGATCTATAAGCAATCTGTATACTCCCGTACCACATTTAGACATGTATGTCTGTTCGTACATTCGCTGGGAACGCTGGTATTACGAGAATCCAAATTATAGCCTTAAGAAACTAATCTGGTCTTCAATTGTTCCTTTCGCTTTGGGAAATCACCTAAATCGGTCTGTGAGTTCGGCCAATAGCTTCCACCATTTCGTAATGTTTTCAGGTATGGTGGCGCTATTTTACATTTATATAATAGAATAAATGCAAAACAAGTTTTTGGTAGAAATTGAATATAATTGAAGTTTTTCTTTTTCTTACCGATGTTAAGTTTGTCCATTTTTTTTCCTTTGATCATGTAGGCCCATTTGTTCAATGTTCAACTTGTAACTAGGAAAATAACTTTTCCTTAATTTTCGTTAATTTTCGTTTTTATACTCTACACCATCTTGGTACAAGGATGTACTAAGTTTGTGTGGATGTATGAACCCCAGATACCCAGAAGGATTTGAGATGAGTCCACCTTTTATTACACCCATGCTTCTCTGTCCGTCGTGTTGTCTTATAAGTCGCAATTTTTGGATATACATTTTGATGAAACTTGATGCACCGACATGTTTTTGCCCCAAGGATGAAAGTTATTGGTTTGGAAAGAAATTGGCCACTCCTCTTATAAATCCCTATATTGAAAAGTCGTTATATAAACAATAACTGTGTTAAACGAAGTAGTCAAGGATATTTAGTGATAGCCATTATAATGTTGTTAGCTGCTGCCGTTCATACGAGTGCTGCCAAGTTGTATACAAATTTATTCCCCAATGTAATACTGGATAATATTTACATTTATAAATTTATATTTATATTTATATTTATGTTTAAATTTTGTCTTATGTTATTTATTTCTTTATATTTGCCTTTGTATATATATATATATATATTCGTGTATATATTTATTTTAAATTTACTTGTTCATTGATTTATTTATAAGATTAAGATAAAATATACGCGACGTAATTATAATAAAATGTTTAAGACAATTCTTTTTCAAAGGCAATCTAATGGTGGATTAAAAAAAAATGTTATACCTGACTACATATAATCCCTTTCTTATTTTGTCTTTCATTGTCTCTTTGCGTTATTTATTTTTTTCTTTTGTAAACGTTGACGTATTTAAAGTAAAAGAAATTGCTTAAAAAAACTTTTCCTTTTATTCTTTGATTCTTTACATTTGATTTACTTTGAAAAACCATTTAAACAACTTTTTCTTTTCTTTTCATTACAGTAAATTTATTTTTGCTATTTATTTTTATAAAAGAATTCTTCTTTTTTTTTCGTCTTCTCTCATTTTCTCTATCCTTGAAATTCTTTAACGTGAAAAGTGTCCAAACAATATACGAATTCTTTTTCATCAATTTGTTTTTCGTTGACGTGACATTTCGAACTGAAATTTATTGAACAGACAGCATTTCGCTTCATTACTTTTTTTCTTTTTATTATCAAATAAAGAAATATGATCGTCTTTTCGTTCCCTTTGTAACGTCTGACTACAGTGAAACCTTAACCCGAGTCCATTGTTTACGGATCTCTTCAAAATGCTCGTAAGAGATATAGCGACATGTAGCGTATTATTGATCAGCGATTTCAAATTGATTACGCTGCCCCTTTTTGTCCCGTTCCGTCCCTGCTTTGTCGTTGAAGCGCCCACAGTCGTAAGAAGCCGAAAGTAAATTTGATACAGATTTTCTTAGTTTTCGCGCAGTAATTATGCCCGAAAATTGGAGCGCTATGTTCATACAGCGAACTTAAAAAATAAAAAAAATCTTTACTGATGAACATTTCAAAATCTTGAACAACCTGCATAAGTTAGTGCAAGACCATCTCTTAAACTTGATCCATAAGTAGTCCGGACCGACCTAAGAAAACGCTATCCATTAGCGAGAAAAGTTTTCAATTCCGCACATATTTTTGCTGCGGACAATGCCCAATAAACTCGTAATTATTTTAGGGCTGATTGTAGTTTTTATGCCCATCAACGAAGGATAGGGGGTTTATTCATTTGTCAAAACGTTTGCAATACCCGGGAAGAAGCTTCAGAGACCCCATAAACATATATATTCGTGATCAGCATCGAACTTTGGGTGAAATCGATCCGTCTATCCGTCTCTACAAAGTCTGTTGTAAACATTCTCCCGGCCTCCAAAATTAAGCTACCGACTTCAAATTTGACAGAAACATTGGAAGTTCTTGCATGTAAGTTGTAATTGAAAATGGGAGCAGTTCTGTTTTTCAAGACGAATGAAAGAATGGGTGTTTGCTCATTACTCATAAACTACAACAGATAAGTCTGCAAAAATTTGAATATATATTCAATGGCCGAAGTCTTAGTGCCTTTGCAAATATGGCAAAGGCACTCTACGTCTACCTTTTATTCTGAAGATAGAAAAAATCAGCCGCACCCATTCAATATTATAGATTATGAAAATTTAGTGATCTTCCTCTTTTTAGGCGCCTTTAGAATTACAGTTGGTGTAAAGGATTCGGTCACGATCGAGTATAATTTTCTTACTTGATTTCTTCAAATATGAAACTCTCGCCTTCAAAGCCTAACAATTTGCTTGTGTGTTCTGAGATCACACTTTTTAAGATAATTCATTCATTCAATCTTTCTGCATATATTTCACATCCAGTTTCATTAATTTTATGAATAGTTTTTTTCTTTTTTCCTTTTTCTTTTCTTCGCACTGGAGTATGTTGTATTAGTTTCACTCCTCTTCAGATCTAAAGGTTTTCTTTCACCAAACAACTTTTGTTGGAAAATACAAAAATATGTGTTCTTTAAAGTTTCCAAAAAAAACGCAAAAAACACTCTTCCACATATGTGCAACATACATGTATTCAGCTGAACAGAATAAAAAGCAAACGGGAGGAATGAGCTCATCATGCCTTAAGCATTATTTTCTTATGTTTTGGTTTTTTTTTAAATGTCTGCTCTCTATTTTTTGTTTTTGTTATTTTTTTTTTTTTTGCGTTTTTGTCTTTCGCTACAGATAATGGTTGGTTGAGGTGTTATAATGTAAGTGTAGGAGTCACGCAGAGCGTAGAAGAATGGTCTCCCGTTGAAACCGTATACCAATTCGGACGCTTGAACGGCATGTTAAGTTGGAAGAAACTGTGTTTAGGTTATAAACATGCTATGGATAATTTCTTATTATTTTTTTTTTTTTTTTTTGTAAACTTTGTCAAATAATTTATACTGTTTTTGTTTTATTATTATGCTAAGCAAATAATGTAAATAATAGTATTTTTTTCCTCCGAGAGAGATGATAATGGGTTAGGAAAGCGCTATACTACTTTGGCGAATTTCTTTTTTCACAAAATTTTGCTTATTGTCTTGAACGATCGCTTAAGTATTCAAGAATGATGTCCAAAAGCTCTTATGGACAACTACTGATGTGGGCTACAGTTTGGTTTTTAATAAACTATCCCTCGTAATGTTTACGAGATATCGTTATCTCTTAGTTCGTATCTTAAGTCAAATCGACTAAAATGAAAAAGAATAAGTGATAAGTGCTGGCATATATAAAATAATCAAAAGGAAAAATTATAGAAAGATTTTGGGACGGGTTGGTTTAAGTTCGACAATTGCATATCCACCAGCATGGCCCTAGATTTCCTACTTTCTTATACATTCATTTGGCTTACTTAACCAAACACTCGGAAAATGTTCCCTACACAGGTAGGCACGGTGATAAGGAGGAAAGAATATATAATAGGTAGAGGGGAACAGAAAGACATGCTCCTGTGAGTGAATCTTTTCTGTAAACAAATAAATCAGTGAGTTATAGTAGATTTATTGCACTATCGATTAAAGAGGATGCAAAAAGGTTCTGTTGAACATCTCCAAAGGCATTTCTTTTCTTTTGAGTTTAAGCCGCATAATCTTAACAGCATCTGCTATTTAAATTAACTGATAACTATCTTGAAGAGCAGATAAAGGCTTCTTTAGGTTGCTCAATTCTCTTCTTCTTGATCATTTAATCTCAATTGGGCGTGCCTTAACTTAGCAAATAAATAAGCAGATCATATATAGTAACTTCTTTCCAAAACCAACAAAAATATGCTGAGAAAGAGGTCCCAGATCAATTAGGTGTCTTTTATTGAACTTTTCATATGCTGGAGGAGGGAAAACACTGTCACTTCATAAAATTTTTTCTTATATGTTATGTCTCTACCGCATCATATAGCCGATAAAAGATTTTTAATCGAAGTTTAAAAGAAAACGGCGTTAAAAATTCGTTTTGTATTCAAGTAAAATGTGTTCTCCTTTTGTTCCGTTTTTTTATATCTTTTTTTTATCAGCTTGTGACTCAAAGGTACTTCTGTTTTATGCGATTAGTGTTATGTATGAGGATGTGTGTGAACGAGTAGTAAGGTTTAGAGAGACCAAATATTATTTATGTTAATAACTTCCATGAACGAAGAATGAAAACAAAAAACAAAAGAATAAGTAAGAAATCCTTATATTCAGCTCGTAGCGAATTTCACATGCCGATCTTATGATAGGTAGTCCTATCATTGTGTAACTCTGACAACTGCTTACATGAATTCGATTGTAACGCAATAAATAAGTGATAGAATTCCAAGCAAATTTTTTGGAATTTGTTAACAAAAATGTAAAATAAATTAAAAAGTATTGCGACTTAGGAGAAATATTGTTTGAAAAATCAGTTAACAGAAATATGGATAGAAAGAACGGGCTGAATGTCTAACTTTGCCTTTAAATTTAAGATACTTCTAAGTTAATGAAATCACGTGCTTATAAGCCAGTCGAGGCCTATTCTTAAACTGAATTACTAATGTGTACGCTTCTAGGCTTCCGCCTGAGTATTCAAACACTGAGCACTGAATTCACTCATCTCCGAGTCTCATGGTGCACATGGAGCAACAAACTTAGCATATCTCATTTTCTTATGAATAGTGAACGCAGCTGCAACGCACAGACAATTATGTTTGGGTAAAATATTCATCTGTTGTAAAATCCCCTTGAGAAGGTGTTAAAGTTTACGGTTTTCTGAACTGCCTTCTTGGCATATAAATTAAACACTTCATTGACTGTTTAAGGTACGAAGTCATACACACCCATATAAGCATCATTGATGATAAGATGACGGGAAAGTCAATCATTTTTGTTGTTTTGATTGATTAGCATTTTAAGCGATTTTACCACAGTTCGTTTTATTTTATTCCTTTCGAATTATTTCATAAAAAACGGCAAAGCCCAGCTAAAGTTTAGCTCGATATGCTTGCAAAGTATAAAATTAAATTCAAATATTAAGGACAATTCTGAGACATATTTATTTATATATCTAAATTTATTGCAACATGTGCCAAGTAATTCCCGCTCGATCATATATAATAAAGTTTTTCAGTCTTCGGTGTTTGCGTTCTGGTATATTCTTCAAGAAAGTCTCCGAACTCTCTTAAGCAATTTCAAAAAAATTTCTTCAAAACCCTACCTCTCCTTAATTTGCAACAGGGCCAAGCATATCATCAAATGACATTTGTATTACGTCGTACGGAATATGTGTTTTTATATTGAACCCTATTTTTTATTTCACTTCATTTATATCATCGAACGAAATCTTCATTTTAATGCGGTAAGCGCATATCAGTCTCATACCTCACTAACTGGGAAAGATTTTTTTTTTTTTAATACAACCAATCACTGAAGGTACGTTCCCTATAAGTATACTACGATGTCGGTAGGGAGAATTGTGGAAATACGGAGCAGGGAATGGGAAAGATCACAGCAGTGAAAATGTGTGCCCGATGGGTAGGTGTTATGCCCTTGCCGACGGATCCCACACGGTCTACCATACCGAGGGTTGTACTCTGGCATGCCGACTTGATATCCGCGCTTCTCAACAACTTGGCTATGTGGTAGGGACAGAAGAAGAACTGTTTAAATGAATTCTATTATCTCAAACAATAATCGCGAAGCTATCTTCGGTGAACGGTGAATATAGAAGGGCACTAGTTCCGTTTTTGTTGAAAAATTAGCGAGCAATTAGAACTGTACGAGCAATCGCAAAGGGAAAGACTTTATTAGAAATATGTTGTTACGAAACACTCACGCAAACGCGTGACGGTGAAGACCTAGATACCATTCCTTATTAACTGCGTGACCTTCCGGAAGAAATTGCTTGCGGACAACTTCGTAGTGACTGTTAAGAGAACTTTGTTTGTTGCTTTGCTTTGGTGTGATTTTTTCAGTCTGGTTTTCTCCTTTAGTACGCTTGTTGAGCTGTTTCTGGATCATAAGCGCAAGTCCGTGTCTCATCATCAGCAACTATGCATTTTAGATCATAGCCTCACCCCTAGAAAGAACCACTCTACCTCTCTATACAGGCCGCGATATTTTCTAAGAAAATTAATTAGCTTTGAAATAAAGCGGAAAAAATAACAAATCAAACCGCTTTACAGATCCTTTCTCAAAATTGATTGATTTGTTCCGAGGGTATCGACCAGGATCACTAAAGTTCAATCCATGCCCTTTAATTGCTACAGTAGTTAGTCTTCAACCCCTTGGCTTATATCTTAAAACCTTTCAGTATGCCATTGCTTCATTGACTTTTATACCGATTGCATGCTCCAGCCGCGCATTTTAAAAATCCGCCGACAATAGTTTCGAACAATTACAAAAGACACTCCAATGACAGTTGTAACAACTTAAGCAAAGCACTTTATGTCAGCATTTAAAACTCATACTCGCATTTTGAAAGTAAATATTCCCCTGACTTTTTGAACATAGTTAGAACATGGCCTATGGAATAATAGGAAGACATTTTCGTTTTAGAGTGTAGATAGGAATCACAATACGTTCAGAAAAGGGCGTATGTGTTAATGTTTGTATGTATTGAACATTATCTAAACTAAGGAATTTTTAATTATAATTACGTTTTATTTAAACGCAACCACACACACAAAACATTAAAGCTGGCTAAGATAGCCAGTTTGATTAAAGAGTCCTATTTAATCTGTGTGCAAAAGCTTCATGGCTTTAGTTGTTCATATAGTTAATTATATGTTGTCTGTCTATCCGTACTAAAGTGTCGCATATTACTCTTATGTTGTGCAAGTGCATAACATGTGCTACGTCTAACTTCGAACAACGAAATGTTCTTTATTTTGTTCAGAAAATCGCGATACGCTTTTGACGGCTGCATTTACCTGTTATTTATTTCTTTATTTTTACTATTATTATTACTATTTTTTTTGTTTTTTTTTGAATTGAATTCGATTTAACGCTTTTTAATCACTAATCAAAATGTTAAACACTTGACTCTTAGCTAACATGTTGAGAGCATGGTTTAACATTATAACGACAAGTGAAGGGGAAAATTGTGGTGCCTATGATGTTGTCGTAGGTAATAGTGCCATTTTAAATGTGTATGTGTACATTACATAGATGCTTAAACATATTTATTCATATATGACCGTCGATTAAATCTATTAGCTTATGCGGATGTTTATTATTAGCAAATATCAATAAATATGTTCTTTCGTTTATTGGTTATCTGTGACGTGATTAAGTGAATGGCGGTTCTTTCCTTATATGCTAAAAATCAATAAAATTTATCACTTAATTATTATGGCTTCTATTATAGTTTTATTAATTTTGCTTTCAAAAGCTTACATTAAAGGAAAACATTAATAATTGTCTGTCATATGATAAAAATAATATATGTGCATGTGCACGCTAAGAAGTATGTGAACGAAAAAAAGGAAAATACTAATGTTGTCAACTGCTATTTAAATAGTACCACCATAGAGATATGCGTTAAAGACAAGCTAATCTGCGCACTCCAAACATAAGCGAAATTGAAAAACATGAGAGAACGTACGCTCACTCGAAGCCGAATCTTCTAACGTGGTCTTACACAAGAACATGAAGATGTGAAATTTGCTTGCAAGAAAAGATGAATATATATATTCGCTTGGATGTTCTTTCTTTATTTATATTACTAATTAATTACTCAGGATACGCCCCGTGCGCCTACATAACTGTGATGGTCAAAAAGCAATGCAAATAGAAAGAGATAAGACGCGGCCGCAGCCTTCGATAAATGTTATGTCTTCACACATCGATAGCTACGATCACACACCGTCACACTCGGGTATGCCGACGTGATAGAAGCACCACTTAACTACTGCGCTACGCGGTAGTCTATGTTCACCCAGTCGCAGTCACAATTGTGATATCAATGAACTCATAGACCTGCCAGACTAAAGCAATTCCATTTTGCGAGGATGAGCTTTTAAAAGTTGAGAGGGGTTTGGCATAATAAATAGCTTGTTGTAACTGCATTCGACCTGACAACTTTCCATTGGATGTAATTCGCGTGATTTCCTATTCCTTTTCGTTGCTTCGCTTCTCCTTAGCCATCCAAAAGTACAAATTCGCCTTTTGTTAACCGAATTAGTCGAACACAATTTACGTAAGTTGCAACGTCAGCCTATTACCAAATGATAGTTAATCTTTTTGGGGACAAGCCAATGAACCAATGTGAAAACGAATGAATGCATTAAATATATATATGATATAAAAAGATTATTATGTATATAAAAGATAGGGTTAACAAACTTTATGTGTAAAATAGACCAGAGGACGAATTTAGACTATGCGATTGTTGAAAGTAAATTTTTGATCATAATTTTGATCGTATTAATTTCACGAAACCAAGAGAGGGATAGACTGATAACTTGCTATTTGTGAGAACGAAATTGGACAAAATTGAGAGATGAGCTTTGACTTCACCTATGTGTTTTGCTAAGCGTCAGAAATAGGAAGTGAAATGAAGAATTAAATACACCCCTTCGTAGTAGGGTTACAATGTAGATATTTGTGAACCGTTTTTAGGCGGACCCTTTGACCGGTTAAACCATTTTCAAATTCTTTTGCAAATGTATAGGCGCTATGTTCATTTTTCCGAACAAGAGAATGATTACCATAGAGACAATCGAGCAGACGGACATATGTATAGACGGACGGACGGACATGTTTAGATGTATTTGGAAAATGATAGTGGACAAGAATATACACACGGTATGAGGTTTTTGAAGCTTGGACTACTGGACATTATAAAGATGTTGATAAAAAAATGAAAGTTTGATACGCCATAACATTAACTACACGTGGTCGATTTTGCCCATTTTTGTAAAGGCATTATAGCAGTGCCAAAAGAAAATGCGTTCAAAATTTTCGGATTTACTTTCTGTTCAGAAATGAACAAAAAAACTATTTTCTGCTTCTTTGGAAAACAAAGGCGTTGTTGCTTTATGTCATGCTGTGGATATCTACCGCGACCGACTTGGACCATTTTCAATAGCGAGATCCTCCAATGTGTCCGCCAAACTTGAAGCCAATACCATCATTTTTGCAGCCAGTAGAATATTGACAACAGCCATTATACAGACGGACAGACGGACATACCTAAATCGAATCAGAATTTGATGCTGACTAAAAATGTATATCTTTCGGTGATGGATATTAAAGGTAGAGACCTCGTATTGGCTTTATGGTAATAGTTTGACGCTCACCCATGCATCAAACTATCAGGTTCGTATGACGCATTAACACTTTCATTGAAAGTAGTAGATTGAAGTTTTTTGCCATTGTGCCCATGTTTTTTGACGAATCGCTCTCTTTTTTGCAATGAAGATTTTCATAAGTAATAAAAAGAACTTTTAGATTTACATTTAACATCGGTTTTAAAGTAGAGTCCTTTGCCTTTGATGTACCTTCGTGATTATTTACTGCGCATGATCATATTTAAAACATGTCCTGAAGATCGTTTCTAGGAATATAGCTCCATTAGCTTTTACTTCTCGATAGTTTTGACCATGAATCGTCGGAGGGGCGAACAGAATTAAATCCACACAAAATGTTGCGCACATCAATAACGTAAAACTTTTACTGAAATTTGTGTTTTGTATTATTTTTGGGGAATAGCGGTGCGTTACGGCCACGTACGGTGGCGGGTGTGAGCAAGTAAAACATTTCGCAATGTGTAAAACGAAAAACTCGTCGGTTTTGTTTACCACCGGCAAAGTGGAATATAATTATATGGCAGAATGCAAGCATTGCGGATAGTTTTTGCTTCAATGCAAATGGAAGTTTACTTTTTGCTGGATATGCAAACTGTTATGAAAATCGTATTACATCGCATTAAAAGCCTCGATTAACTGTGTGCTTCAATCTGATTTTATTTAGGATATAAAACGCTCTACTTTTTTTGTAAACCGAAATTCGAAAAGCAAGAATCGAACCGCTAGCTGCTAGCTGCTGTGTCCAGTTATAATTAAACCTTACGATGTTTTTTATCTTCTCATTTCATATTTTTTAATCTTTGATATATGATTACGTCTGTCTTGCATCAGGCAGTGCTCATTAATTTTTATAAGCATGCATATGTATCAGAATGGTTTATGAAAGGCGTAAATTTTTGGTAATTTTATTTTGTTCTTACATTCTCTCAGCCTCCGAAAGAAAATTGCAGACAGTGTGTAAGCACGTCCCCTCTTTTTTTTATATCTAATCACTATTAGGGAGATTTTAATGTGTTGCCCTTAATGATACATTTTATTCACAACGTGATTTTAAACGCAGCAACTTGCATGCAGTCTGACCAGTAGTCCTGCGTATTATCAAAAACGAATAAAAACCATCGTTTACCAACACTCTGTGCATCGGGATATGTGCTGCAAAAGAGATATGCACTGTGCATACACGCATGGGAATGGATAAGGAATAAAATATAGAAGAATAACATACAAAACACTATGTATTTGTAGACACATGTGTGCAGCAATCCGCAGCCAAAAACTTGAATAAAATACAAAGAGTCAGAAATTGCTTTAGCTATCAGATGGAATAAAAAGATATGTCAGTCAATAAAAAGAGCAGGAAAAACAACAACAGCAATAAGAATAACAACAAATAAATGATAACAAAGCTGAAAAGAAAGGTAAAGAGAATTGAGAAGTTTGTGTATGGCTTTAGAAGAAAGCGAGTATAAAACAACAAACAAGCAAGAAGCAAAAAAAAAAATTCATTTTCTTATTCCTTTCAATTGAGTGAACTGAGTGAATGAGAGCGCACTCTGTTACGCTCTTGTCTGAGAGAGAAATTTTTTATTTAAATGAGAATAAATCCAATTGCTTCGTGTAATCAAAACACCGCATAGAAATTCTCCCAGTTTTCGTTTTTGAGGAAAACACTATTTGCGTATACAATAAATTTTCTGAGAGGAGAGTTTTTCATTGCTGGGCTTGCATTGTATTGTACAATCTTTTTTCTCTGACACGAGATTTCTTCTCGTCTGAAAAAGAGAGAAAGAAATAGAGAGAGAATCACCACCTTTTAACAATTGCTTACGTGAATATAAATCTAACATTTTGTAGATTTCTTCAGTTGCTTTTGAATAGTATTGGAAATTGGCAAATAGTGTCCGTCAACTTTGAATCTGAGAGAAAAACTAACAATTATCGCTTAATTCGAGTCCATAAGATGAGAATAATAAATTCAATATCTGAGCGTAAAATTAACTTCGCCGTGCATTCCTATATAGATGCAAAAATAAATGCAGAGAATAATAAATTGAACTTCTGAGCGTAAAATTTTTGAGCAATAGTAGCTATATATAAATGCAAGTATATTTGTATTGGATCAGTTGTTGTTTTTTTGTTGGTATATGATGTAGTTGCGCGTCGCAAATTTTATACTGATACGGCTTATTTTTTCATTTCCTTTCGCTTTATACGGCATTCGCGTTGATTAAGAAAAAAAAACTAAAATTGTATTTTTGTATTGAAATCTTTATGATAATTTCGTATTTTTTCTTTCGTCGCCGTTTTGTTTTTAAAGTGCAAATATAAAAAAAAAAAAAAAAACAAATTATTTAACATTCATTCATAAATTCAACAACAAAATCAAAGCATAAAATTTTTACTATTTATTGGTAAATAGAAATAAGTGTGCGCAACGAAACAATTTGAAGAGAGGAAGAACTTCAACACGTATTTTTAATATAAACTACACTACACTGCATGTACATAGTGGGGAGGGTTTAATGCGTATAAAAACGCGTATGCATTCTATCCACTAACTTTTAGATGCATAAATACTTAATGTGAGTGTGTGATGTTTTAAACAATTCGGGGTAAACATTTATAAAAATTTTCATTTATTCACGTTCGGGATGCGCATTTTATTTTATGTTTAATGGTTTGAGACAACAGAGGCATTATATCGCCTGTGTGCATTTTAATTCGTTTGTTCGTTCCTGTGCTATCACTGCTTCACGAAATTGTATAGAAACACTAAAAAAAAAAAAAAAAAAAAAAACAATAATGCTATACACAACAAAAGTTACGTGTCGTGGCTAAAAATATAAATTCTGAATAAAATTAAAAATATATTATTTTATCATATTTTTTATGTCGAGTAAGGAAAACAAAAAAAAATTTGTAAAGCTTTTAGTTTATTTGTCAACAAATTTGTATGAACGCTTGTAACTATCAAAAAGTTTTTAGTAGATTGGTTGACAAAAACGGTAATTCCGATTTGTTGAGGTAACAAGTCTGCCCTTGTGCGACTGCTGCTCAATATTTATCTCAACCGTCCAATAAAGACTAAAGTCTCGTTCATTTTAAGTCGAAGTGAGAACTTGAACTATTTCAAAATTGAATGTTGTAAGGAAACACCTTTTGGATTAATCATCCGAATCAGCCTGGGATTAATAGATTTGGTAAACGCAAGTAGCCTCGCATTGCACTTGGAATACACATCGGGAATGAGTAGATTATTTTTTTAAAGTCTTATTAAAGCTTTGAAATAATTTTCGCAATGAAGAGACAGACCATCCCTACCATTGTTACCGTCTCTAGCGGATAAGGACAATTTTTACTTGCTTTTAAGGTCCGGATGCATCTAGAAAATTGTAGATGAACTCGACAACAATTACCAATTGAATGAAAATCTTGAAATATTAACATTAAGAACAAGAAATTATTGGACAATAGACCGATAAGAGAATTTTTTTTGTTCACAATACCCGGTAAGGAGAGCACTTTTGAATGGATTAACCATTGTCCCCTTGTTAACTCTACGGGAATTGACACACAAACTTATTAGACTAGACTAAACTCCGATAGTAACCTCTAGAAAAATGGATTTAGAATACTTCATAAACTGAGTCCCTATGTCCATTTCAATCATACAAATCATAAAGATGACCTTCCAACTCCGTACCATAAAATGGAAAGCCAAAATTTAACACAAGTTAGGTTCCGTTGAAAAGCGTCTCAATCCTTTTTTTGTCAACACAGTTGACTCGTTGATTTGCTGGTTGGAAAAAGATGAAGAAGAAATGAGTCCAAGGCTGCTACAAGTTCAACAAACATTTTTTTTTAATCGTTTGTTTCTACAAATAAAAATGTCTTCCAAAATAAAATGGTTATTCCTAAATAGTGAGCTGGGCACTAGTAAAAGGATCGTCTGCTCATTTCACTCGTTCACTGAAACGGATAATTAATGTTCTTTGTATTGGGGTTAAGAGTTTTCAGCGTACACAAAATTTACCCGAAGCATCCTCAAAGCTTAGTGCGGAAAAAAAATTGCAAATTTTATACGGAATTATAGGATATCCGAATTCCTTCCAAAAGTGCCTCGTCTGAATAACTATTTTCCCATCTTAGAGAAACAAAACGCAAAAAGAACATTCCTAGGTATTTTTCAGCCTCGAAAAAAAGAATCTTGGGCGAAGCGACTGAAATCTTGTCGCATTTAAATGGACAAAGGTATAGCAGAATGCAAGGACGCTTTTAGGTTAAAGACTAATATTATTATTATTACAATTAATTTAGCCAGAGAAATATATTCAAAGACTGAAGTCTTAAAGCACTACCATCCCGGGCTATCGGCTCTATTGAAAACCCTACCGCAATTGATATTTGGACCCACGACCATTACGTTGTAAGTCAAGATTTTTTAATTGCTCTGCCACTCAGGTAGATAACAGAAAAATAGTGGAGTGGAATAAGAATGATTTGACAGACTCTGGAAAAGTCTATTATGAAAGTGCTTTCGATACAGCACAGTTAGGAAAGCTGCTGGATTTAAATTAATAACTAATTTTTGTTAGTCCTTTTTCCATTTTTTTTTTTTTTTGTATTTGAGAGAAGTTACGCTGGAATTATTCCATATTTTTTTCCTACAGACTTATTGGTTTAGATAAGTAAAGAGTTTATTTAATTTAACAACAAAGTCACCCGTATTATAAAAGCAAGTAAACCCATTCTGAAAGGAAGGAATCAACTCCACTTAGGCGAGAAATGTAGATATCCGACGACTATTTCTAAGAAACTACTTTATTCAATTTTCATGTAAAGTGAATAAAATTTTACATTGAATTTCAATTTCATGAAAAATTCGAAGAGCACAAGGAGTTTGAAGGAAATAATCGAATGCGAACCCTGCAGAAGGAGATTCTCCCGCACTGAGTACTAAAAATGCAAGGGCCTCGAATTTGATATTGACTTAGAATTTTCAGAATGCGCATAGGTGCGATGCACTGATTTAAGGCCCCTAGTTTAAGAAGGATCTCGCGCGGATTAAAGATCCCACGGAAGAAAATGACTCTTACGCTAGTCAAGGCGAAAGAGATCGAATTTCATACTGATGTAAGGACAGATTCTATTCGTGCACTAAATAAAAGTGCGTGCAATGTACTCCATAAACAGATGACTGCTGCTTTGAGAACTTGATTACGAAACGTTATCGTTTAACCTCTTGAAAGTTACAAGTTAAACTAAAAAAAATTTTTTTTTCTTTTATATCTCAAGGACAGTAAATTATTTACATAATCAGAAAAATGGCATATATTCCCAAATAAAAAAAGTGTAAGAGCACGGAATCATAGAAATAATGCAAAGAAAATTATATAACAAACTTTAGAAACAGACAACGACAAAAAAAAAAAAAAAACAAATTCAAAAAGCAAAAAATTAAAAATAATGATCAAAAGTCATTAAAAAGACGAAACATATCTTTTAGTTCTCAATTTAATACAAAATCCCCATGGATTAAATTTCACCTGATTTTCTATGTATCGCCACTTCTCGCCTGTAATTATACTCAACGTGGTGATCACGAGCTCACACCAAACATTATTTCTCAGCATAATCAACATCATCTGCAGCAAAAAAAAAAATAAATAAATAAATAAAAGCAACAGCGACCAGAGTAAAAGAAGAAACGTAATAAATATTTAACAAAACAAAAACAACAACAAAAAATTGAACGAAATTTTTTGTACACAAAAAAAGAAAAGAAAAAAGATGAGAAGAAAAACAAAACCATCAAAGCTGTGAACTTAAAATTTCAGCACAAATGTTTTTTTTTTTTTTGTTGTGTTGTTCCTTTTATTACTTTTGTGAACACAGTGGTATGAATCAAGTCAACTGAGAAAAGACATAACAATAATAAAAACAAAAAATTAAATCTTCTCCTTAACCTTAAAGATTGCATCATTTGCGCTCTCTTCCCCCCCGTCCTTTATTGTAACTTCATAATACGCTCTTTGTTTTGTCAAAAACAAAAGAAGAAAGAACGCGAAAAGGTATAATAAGAAGTAAAACCTTAGCGACGCCGTTGTGACCGTGTTATTGGCTTTGGTTCGCTTGTGCTTACAGGCAACCGTGATCTGACCGTCATCTCATATCTTGAAGCCACGATGTGATGTTGATCATCATCAACCTCATAATGAACAGTCAAGTCTAAAAAGATACCTTTGGAAGCAACAACAATAACAACAACAACGCGTTATTGCCAAGGTGCTCTTTTCCTAAAATTCCAAATATTGAGAAGAAGTAAATAAAAAAACAGAAAAAAAAAAAAAAATCCTTTTCTGTTTTTATTGGAGAAACGCGTTCGTGCAACAATTTATTTTCTGTGTATACATTCGCTGTTACTTCCTTTACTCTGCGATTCATTGCTTCCTTACTTTATTCAGTGGCAGCAGCATAGTTTACGCTGTTTTTTGTTTTTGTTTTTAGAGAAAAGAAACTAAAAAGCAAATCAAACGTCATTGGCTTTTGTTGTTTTACGAATTCTCTCACTTTTACGTTTGTTTTTGCTTTCCAATCTCTACATACATATACATGAGTACGTACACAAGTATATATATATATATATGCATATATAAAAGGAAAAACCACAACAAAATAAACGGAATAAAAGAACATTTGAACATCGTAATATCATTTCATCTTCTACCATCTGTGTATGTGTGTGTGCGCGTTTGTATTACTACTGCCTTATAGTAGTACCAGTCCGAAGGTAACAAACAAACCTTGCAAACAAACTGAGCAAGATTATTGAAGAGGAGTAACGTAAGAAAAACGTTTTAAAACGCGTTGTTACTGACGTTGTTGTTGATATTGCTGGCCTGTGACGACAACGACGACTACGTTGCCTGTGTTCCTGTTTATTAAATTCAACAAGTTTCTTAAAAACGAGACATGGCGCCGAAATCCAGAAAAAAGAAGGCTCACGGTAAATATAAATATATAAAAAAATAAAATCATATTTTAATAATTTTCTGAATTTTTGAATTTTTTATTCTCTCTATGTTCTCTCTTATGTGTGCACATCATCATATATATATATATATATATATATAACTATATATAACTCACTACTTTGTCGTTTGGTATTTGACTTGCAATTAATTAAAACAATATGAAATGTCTAAAAAGTCTTGAGCTTCGAGAAACCAAGTTGACATTAAACTAATAACTCGTTTTCCATCAATCATCACATATGTGCGACATAGCCGTTTCTGATCACAGATTTGTGTCACAAGAAAGAAAGATAATTTTACTTTGCGAGAATGATCTGAACACACATACATACATAAAATCTATTCCAATTAATTGTTGTATAATTAGGAAAAAAAATGTTGGGCTTTGATAGAGGAGATAAATCTTAATGTTCCTGTAGTAACTCTATGTCTGCTAGACTCAATATATTTAGGATTGTTTTTCCTGCGATACAACACCGCTTGCAAAGAGTAATGAATGAAAAGTATGCTCTCTACCTCGAAAGTTTTGTTCAAACATGTATGTATTTCTGGTGTTATAACGAATATATATATGTATATATATATATATATCTACATACATTTTATGTTCCATATATTTTGACATAATATATAAATCAGTCGGAATTTTCGACGGACTGGTCGCATTTTCTGTCAAATTTCAAGCAATCCTCAGCCTCAAATCCCCAATATTACACAACATTTAATAAGTTCAGTAGGATGACATATACACGTCGCCACTATTGACGAACTCATACGATTTTCAGGTTGTACCAACTTTTAGTGGGTGTATCTCCCATCAAGTTTACATACAGTAGGAAAAATTTAAGTTTCTCTTATTAAAACCTTCATTTATGGGTTGAGCGTCAAAAAATAATTCTTAAAAAACGAAAATTAATGTTAAATCACACAATTTAAAAATAATAACAACAAAAATGTCTTTGCTAGCAAAGACATCTACCAATGTTAAATAATTCCAATTAAAGTCCAGTTGGATTTTGAAATTGCGTATGATATGAATGCATAGCGTATGTTCGCGTAAAATGGGTGTTCTCTCACATCTATTTTACCAAATTTCAAAATCCAACTGGATTTTAATTGGAATTATTATAATTAGTACATGTCTATGCTAGTTAAATTCGAATTTATCTTTACACCCTTTCCAAATTTAATATATTCGGATACGATGGCAAACAAAGAGTATGGGGGAACCATAATCCGGCAATGGCTATCCACGTTTTATTATTAATTTTGAAGTGTGGTGAAGGGACGGTCTCATCGTAGTATGGGCATGCAAGTCTGCTGCTGGAGTAGGAAACCTGGCAACCTTCATTGACACTAAAATGGATCGTCACGTTTATATCAATCACTATATTGGAAGATAATCTTCCAGACTTTCGAAAGTAAAATGAGCCGTTCGGGCAAATGGTTCTTTCAGCAGAATTCGCATTGTAAAGGACTGATGACTTTACAGCGTCCCCAAACAGTTACGTTCTCCTCCACAATCACCGAATTTGAATGCATGGCATGGATTGGATAGGCAGCTTCGAAACAATAAACTTTCTTATATGGAAGACCTTAAGAAAACTTTCCTTGGGGAATGAAATAAAATTAATGCAGATAAAATTGTTTTTCAATGCCACGACGTATACAAGCAGTACTAGATGCTAAACATAATCGAACAAAATAGTATATTAAATAACTTGGGTTAAGTCAAAATCTTGAATTGTTATTGTTTTTTGGGAAATATATCTTTTGAGACCTTAATTTTTCGTACAGCATGGAGACTTTATTGGGCCACTGTATATATATATTTATTTTTTCTCTGATCTAGTAGTACATATGCGAACAATATTTTCCCAAAGTGTCCAAGCTTTGAAAAAGTCATTGAACTCTGTTTGATTTATTGGTTGCTTCGGAATTCCATCCTTTTTATCTCAAAATTTTATTCTTAAAGCGTTTGAACACGATTTCGGAGAAACTAAAGAATGGAGCTTATAAAAATTTAGCTCGCTTCTTGTAGACGGGGTTGACTAGCACATAGACGAAGGCTTTTTGCTTTCTTTTTTATTCACTATACAAGGCCATGAATGCATGGTGTAGATTCTATCAATTGTTGTCCCTCTTTCCATACAAATCTGCCAAAAAAATTCAAATGTCAATCTTTGTCAAATCCTTCTACCAATCGCGAGCTATTCTCACCTACTAACACGTGTTGTCGTAAGCAGTGGCATTATGTATTTTTTTAAAGATTCTCCTAAAGACGCTGCCTTAAAGCCTACATTTTCAAAATTTTCAGATGAAATTTTTACAAAACTCTGCTTAAATGCTGCTGCAGAATCTATTCCCGATCAACATGAAATTTTAAGTCGTCGATTCATTTGGCACTGGTATTTCGATCACGACCATCAAAATAACGGAAAGAAGAAGTTGAGAGCTTGAAAATCCTTCTTGCGATATCAAACCACAAGCAACTCTGCCACAATAAACTTTTTTCCACAGGCTACCACTCCTGCCAAAATACGTTAAATCCAATTGTGGTTAAGACCAACATAGTGAAGACTGTGTTGCCTCAAAAGTAATCTACGGTATACCTTCGCAATATTCCAGTTTACGCGTCAATCTAACAAAAAACGAAAAGAACACAGCGGGTACAGGGCGCGCGAAAGATGCTTCAAAAAGCCAAATAGTGCCATTTCGCATTTATAGCAAACATATTGTAACGTATTGTTTGAATTTAATTCTCGTCGATTTGAATTAGAGCGGAAGAGTTACTCGGGAGTTAGTGCGGGAACCCATAATGCCGTGTTGTCATTTTATACTTTATGTAACGTAATGTCGTATTTTGAAGAGCCTTTTAAAACGTCGTTGCACAAACTGTCCCAGCAGGTAAACTAAAGGGGCCACGACTTGCATTCTTCCTTTCCATTGAAGTGGCAGTGGATATTAAAGATATGCCTTAAAACGAAACTTCAAATCCCACCATTTCCAGCCAATACAAAGAAAAAAGGGCATTTTGTACATGGTTCCATTCTGCAACGAAGAAAGTGTTAGTTTTTATATTAATTTTTTTCGCTATTTAATTATTATTAAAGAAATTTAAGGGCGGGCTAATCGCGCCTATTATTAAGCTGGTGCTGATATATTTACAAGGTTGACAGATGACAAGCAAAGATACGAATGGCTAGCTTGACGAACGTAACCATATCAGCTGATCACTTTTTTATGTAACCTATGTGAGCTTTAGGTATTAAAAAAATAAATGCCGTTACTAACGATTATAAAATAGATTTTCGAGCTGATTGCTTCAAATAATGTGTACTGCTCGTAAAACGATAAAGTCAAAGTCTTTAGAATTTATACTCAATTGTATTATGATTATATTCAAGATTAGATTTCACTGCGACACAAACTAAGTAAGTTTTGTACACGCAAACACGCATTAAGCCCCACTAATAAATTCCAAAACAGAAACTGCAAAGTGCTGAATGTGAAAGCATGCGAGACTACGGATAATGGGCCAAGAAGGGACGTACGGGCTGCCATTACTAAAACTAATCCATTCGAATATACCCTTTGCGCAGTTCTGAATGTATGGGGAATAAAAATTTCGGTTCATTACTATTTAAGATTTCTATCGAGCACCACACATGAAAAGTAATGAAAAGAAAAACCAACGAAAGGAAAGAAAAGAATTTTTAATGAGACAACTGGAAAATGCTTACTATATACACAAAAGCACAAAAGCATATACGCAATAATCATATCATCATAAATGTGTGTTAAGCTAGATAAACATGCATATGTACATTGTATGTATATATATATATATATAAGTAAACTAAAAATAGTTGCATATCTGGGCAATCATGCATGTATAGGTAGGTAGGTATGCATGTAAAGATGTGGGTAAGCAACGTATAAAATCTTAAATTCCAATACAACACATGTGTCGTATACGGCGTAAAAATAATCATGTTCAGTAAATGAAAAGAACAGCAAACAGCAAATTATGTGTGCATGTATGTATGTATGTATGTATGTATGTATGTATGTATGTATGTATGTATGTATGTATGTATGTATGTATGTATGTATGTATGTATGTATGTATGTATGTATGTATATATGTATATATCTATGCATATATATATATTTATATATATTTATATATATATGTGTACGGATGAACCTAGGCAATGCAACATAAACATAGTATACATAGAGCACACAAACAGGATACAAAACATTACTTGTAGAATGACAGCTCACAAGTTACAAGCATTCATGCGCATAATGTATTTGTGGATTCGCTAGAGAGAAAAAGAGATCTTTTAGACGAGCAAAAAAAAAAAAGAAGAAAAAGAAAAACAAAAATAAACCGAGAAAAACGTTGCAATAGGCATACAACGAATCATTAAACACTCAGCAGCTATTATCTATGTTGTAAGATTTCAAGTAAAAGATTCCATAACAAAAATGTTAATCAGATTTTAGTTCTTTTTTTCTTTTTTTTATAAATATTTACTTAGGCCTAATTAATTTATATATCTACTTAGGCCTATCCCATACGTACTTACGTACCTTGGTCTACCATCAGTAAACGCTATTTGTTCATTAGGATTATATTTAGGTCGAAATATAAACATTTCCTTATATCCATCCAAAGTGTTATTATTCGAGTCGTTGACTATATAATCAACAACTCGCTTTGACCACGAATATGTTTGTGACGTATCGTAAATGCAGCTGCAGCAAGCATGACAACATTGATGATATACCATCGCTGATGTTTATGAAAATAATAACAAAAAACAACGCTAATGTAATCTGAGCTGCATACAAATCACTTAAAGATTTAAAACATTTTCATTTGTTTTTATTTATGCGATATGTTGTTACTGTAGGAAATGTTAAGAATGGTTTTTTATTTAGTTTTCTTTTTTTTTCTTCTCTTTTTTGTTTAGTGAATGGTATTTTCTTAGAAGTAGGAACAAAACATAACAACAACACAAATTGTCCATTAAATTCAAGAGTTTACAAGAAATATTAATTTTATTGACAGTTTTTCAAGTACTCTTCATTTATACTTAAAGTGTAAGAGTAAATAAACTTTTTCATAAAGAAAAAGAAAAAAAAAGGAAACACGTCCTTGCTTACCTAGATAAAAATATTCCAGGCTATCTCTTACCTGCATGCGTTGTTTGGCTGTTTTCATGGGTACATCAGAGCTCAAATTAGTCAAAGAATAATGACGACACATGTGGTTCCATCTAAAACAGGTGGAATTCATTTTGACATACAACTATTTTTCATAAAATGTGTAAGATTTTGACAGCAACTAACTAACAACAACATTCAACATCATTTAAACAAACACAAAAGTTGTTAGCCACAACTAGGAATACCGGGTAACGGCATTAAAAGCAAGTGATGCTTGTTTTGTGAACAAATTTGAGAAAAGTTGGGAAAAAAATTTCCGCGATACCATAGATCCACTATTGACTTTTAGATGAAATGTTCCTACTCGTTCTCCTAACAACTTTATTTTGATAAAACTCAGCTTTTCAACCCCACTAGGTTGCTTTGTAAAAATCTAATTGTGAGTAAAAAGTAAGATCAGTATTCAAGTTAATTTTCACGGGCATATCGAATACATTATAGAAACATTTTTTGTAAATTGGTAGCACCCTGACAGACATTTGGGTCAAATTTGAGATCATATACGTCATTAATGGTTCAGCTGCCCTTGGCCTTGTACGATAAGAAAAGTATTTTTTCCGATTTTTACTATGTCTGTGAAATCATGCTTCTTGACTATTAGGACTATATAGAAAGCGTCAAGCGAAGATCGAAACAATCGCGATAAAATCGTTCAAAAACCAAGGTGACGTTAACAGTTTTCTTCGAATATTGTGGCGCTGTGCACTATGGTTTCCTTTCCGCCAGACCAAACTGTTGACAAGGAACGTTATTTGAGTTTAAGGATTACTTTGAAGACGACGGAGTAGATTTGGAAAAATAGATTTGAAAAAATGAGAAATTACATTGGTGTTACTTTTCGGATATAGTAGATCCTGTTTATTATGTGAACCGTGTTTAAAGTAACTGTTAATCGTTAAAGCTTCGTATGATCCGTAGATAAAACTAGGTATGTTCACCATATCTAGGTATGTGTCAAGCTTTTGTCTGTTTGCAATGGTTCAGGTGAAAACTACTTTTGTCTCACAATGTACGTATGTAGGCTCCCGCACATTGGACCTGGTAAACGATATCGGGAATGGAAAAGTTATTTCCCTATTTGCGGATTTTGAAGTTCGGAAATCATTGAGACAATGAATGGAAAACAAAACATCAACAAATTAGTCGCTCAAGGTGAGAAAATTCTCGATAAGTGTGATGTCACGTACATCATAACTAAATCTTTATTTTTGTAAAATCTCGTGTCGCAGTTTTATGATCTATTACTTAGACGCAAGTAATAGTTTATTTTATTGCATTTCTTTTTTCAATCAATTTGTTACACTTTTTTGTTCGCCTTAGGGTTTTTCCCCCTTTACGTAATGCATTATTGAAGAATGCGGTTTACTATACTTTGTAATTTTTTAAAACAATTTTTGTTATAGTTAAGTAACTGATTTGTCATCGGTTTCAACTCATTAGTGTTTCCGTTTCTTATTTGCCAGCTATAGTAAATGATAAAGCAATTGAAATAGAGAAACGAACAATGCATGTGTGTTCGTTTTCGCATTACTTAATTATAAAATTAATTTCTAACAGCAATAATACGTCACTGGTGGTACAAAGGTATATTAACCTTGTGCGGATGGGGGCAACATCCAGAAGGACTTCGGATAGATCCACTTTTTATTATACCTATTAATACAGTATTACTTTTCGAAGCTGCCTAAACTTGTCTGTCCGGCTGTCCGTTTTGTTTTCTTGTGTTCCTACCTACTGGCCGCAAATTTTTGACGAAAATTGGTACACCAATGTGGTTTGACCCAAGGACGAACCTTACTAAAAACGATTCAGACATGACCGCTTTTTCGATTGCTTTCCGTATAACATCTTATTATGAAAAGTCGTTATATGAAGGGAAAAGGTGTAGAGTATTTAATGGAGGACCTGCCCCGCTTTGGTGCTTTTACATGTTTTTCTTTACGTCAAGTAATGACATGAGAAGATGCCTTAGAAATAGAAGGTTGAAATACTTCACCAACATTTCTTCAGCATACAGAGACGAGATACTGCAAAAGCTTCGCTGTTTACTTATTCTGCCTTTTATTACGTCATCACTTTTTAATCTTCTCCACTTTTACTTTGGCTCTTTCCTCATCCCGATATTATTTTGGCTTATAACCGTTTAATGATTCACTTTACCATCACTATTTCCCAAGTCAAGCTATCTTCTGTTACCCTTGTAGTACAGCGCATACTCGGTTGCGTTCGCTTCATTTGTCTGTATTCTAAATACATTTTTATTTGATGCTAACCAGAAAGAGAAGAGTAACCCTTGGATGCTAACATCCGAATACTTTACGCAACATACAAAAGAGCCTGTTGCGAGGACACGGAGATATGTATAAGTTTACATACATATATATTATATATTATATATATATTCTATATATATTACGTATATTTTATCTAGGAAGAGTGACACATAACTGACTAACTTGTCTATCGCATAGCCAAGGAGTTAAGAATCGCGGCTATCAAATGAGCATATCCGGCTTTAAACCTCCGTGCGGTAGACCATACTTTAATTATGATTAGTGTGTTATCGTAGCTATAGCGAGTAGCTCGGTCGATAAATACGTAAGACTTATCGATCGGGTAAGCACCCGGCCTCTATCGAGACATATCTTGTCTGTCTATCCCACCACTACTTTTGCGTAGGTAGAGAGCATCCCCTAAATGATTACTCATTTCAAAAAAAAAGAAAAAAATAAACACAAGCCTTAATATTTTTCGGCAGATATATACAAGCTGAACTCCCTACAGCGAGATCTAATAAATAGCTTATACTTATATCATAAATAAATTTTATTGTTCAACGTGTTTCACTCCAGATGTTGGTATGTCTTCAAAATGTGTGTGCGCTGCATGTGTGTGGGCGCGAACTGATTGTTAGTCTTTTACGAATTTTTCTTTTTCGATCTTGTGGTTGTTGCAGTCTCAAGTGCTTAGTGTCCCTTGTGATCTGCTTAATCTGCTTAATATCAACAACATAGTCGAGTATTACAAATCAAATTTTAAAAGTGATGCAACGGCATTTTCGCGTGGCGATTAACTTTGAAATAATTGCAAATAGTGCAATATTTAATAATGTGAGGATATACGAATTTAAAGTCCATTCATAATTGTAGACCATGAGTAGAATAATTATTATATTAAATAATTAGCACAAAATAAAAAGTAAAATTTTATTTCATTTGGCTAAATTGCCAAAATATTGTTCGTTAATGGCAGCCTGTATGAAAATTGTATTAGGAATGCTGCAAGAATGTGATGATTTGCTGCTAATTGAAGAGAAAAACCACAAATAAAAAAAAAAAAAAAGAAACCCCCACTCACGTACATGTTTACGTTTTAACGATGTTGTTGAACTGAAATTCTTGCGCATTTTCGTAATGATTCGTCAGCATTTAATGCATGTCATAGCAACGATATCTAGATTAATTAAGTATATGCTGTGGAATTAGATCTTGTTAACATGTTTTTCCAAAAAGTTATTGAAATCCGAAAGAATTTTAGTTTAACAATTCATTTGAGACTTATTCATAACCGTGTATGTACCTTCAAGCGTGACCTCAAAAATAATACATATTTGTGTACTCTACGCCACTCGTGGTAGGTGCCATGTTAAGTTTATCCGAAGATGTGTTATGTACAAAAAAGCTGAAGATAGATCCTTCTTGCATCCATCTTCTATTACAACGATCGATTGAGGACCCATTTCTACAGCGATTTAAGTTCGTTTTTCCGTCTGTGCGTCCGTTCTTCTGAATTCATATTTGTGCTCAACTTATTTGAAATAATTTGGGGAATTTCGACACAGGGATGCTATTGAAAATGCTTTGAATCGTATTACTCTTGCGACCACTCCCCACGTAATTATTTTGAAACAGTTCATATATGAAACAAAACGAAAGTTTTCAAATTTTTGTAACAAAAATAGCGGAGTTATGTATATATGAGTATATGTGAAAAATTTGGATCGGTCAGGGCAATTTTCTTTAGCCATGTAAGGAGTCTCATGAAAAGTAAGGCCTTTTATGATGAGTGATTTGGCCTCAAGTCGAATTTTTAGATAACACAGTGTGTAACGGTTTTCATGACAACACGATTCGATTTTTATTGTTTTATGATGAGAAGAGGTGAAAAATAATAAGATTTTCGACAAAAAAATTAACTTGGATCGTGTTAGCGTTATTTCCGGGGTTCCCCTCTAAAACGACTCACGTGGAAAGTACGCTTATACATGGAAAAAAGGTGTAGTTCCTGTTATTCTATTAGGAAAATAAATAAGAATTGTCTTAGGCAAAGCGGTGCAGGGTATTTAACTGTCGTCTTTGGCCAACTATAACACTTTCACTTGTTTGGTTGCAATTCTTTTATAAGTTTTAAATACCAAATATTAGTCTTCCCGCATTTCTTGCTCTGTGATTGTTTTGAAAATAAAAGAGGTTAAGAATTTACATTATGTTCGCCTTAAGACAAATCTGCGTCATTGATTCCATTTAATAAGTTTTTATTATTTATTTGCTTGGGAGAGTTTTAAGTATCGCCTGGAATTTCTTTATATGCGTCAACTGAATTTTAAATGATTGCAATTGAAAGTCTTTACACATATTCTCCTAGAAACTTATTGCGGTATGCCCAAGGTCTTGAGCAACATAACTGATTGAATGGTAATGTTTCCATTCCATTTCCTTGTCTTATTTCTGTCCTACTTCTGCTCCTCTCTTTCGCTTTATAAGAAATAATAGACTTTATTCGTACATTGTTTGCTTCCACAAGTTCAAGTAATTAAAATCTCTCGATTGATCAAATACTTCTTCATAGGGACTTTTTCGACCTCTTCCACTTCACTACTGTTAAAGTATGCTTTGACGAGTAAAACAGCAAAACTGCCCGAGCACAACTTATCATTAATCTTAAAAGAATATCACTTTAAGACTAGTATTTTAAACAATGGAAATATTTAGGTTTAGGTAGCAGATGAACAGAAACGCATGACTGAAGCGACACGGGAAACCTTCAATGAGTATTAGTACTTCCAGTTTATCGCAGTGGCCTCTTTTCAAGCAAATTTCCGTTTCATTTGAATTGCGTGCAAATTGTCTCACAAGCAATGCCTAGGCTTAAGGTTATAAAACTAAGTTGAATTTGTACAATTAGCCTGGAATTCACTTGAAAAAAATAAAGAAAATATGGAACATTATCGTAGACAAAGCGCTATTTAATCCTAAAGCTTAGGGATTGAATAGAGAAATTATGTTAAAGTTTTTTTTTCATAAGGGCTTACTACGAACATGTCGCTCGATCACTTTCTGTACGCTTGGCATAGGCTCTCGTAAATTTCATGCTGTCGATCGACCCGCAACACACAAAGTGACAAGCTGAGCTTTATGTAAGCAGCTTTAGTTCATTGTGGTTTTCCCGCAATTGCATTCAGTAGAAATTTTATTACAAACTGACATGAGAGAGTCAGAGTATCTGAAGCGACTTAAAAGTTTGTTATGAATAACCCTATGAATAAATCTAGCATGTAATAAAAGCTTTTAAGGGAATTTGAAATTTTGCGTGAAAAACCTCCGAACAACACGTTCGTAAAAGTAAATACTGCAGCCGTTAAGTCTTCGCCAATTTCCATTTTTTGGAAATGTTGATACACAAATATATATATAATTAACGTCATTGAATATGTTTGTTTACGAAAATATTAAATGTTACTCTCAGCGACTGTTTCGTCGATATGTTTAAATATTCCACTTATTTTTTTTTTTTTTTTTTTTTTGTCCATAAACTATTCTACATTGTTGCAGTTTAATTGTTTTAAATTTCTTGAAAAATCACATAGAAAATGCGCATATAATTAATTTTCAATTCGTGCCTGACATGAACAGCAAACAACTTAGAATTAAGTCGAATTAAGAGCATATGTTTAATGCAACAGAAAAAGAATTGAGACTAAACTTTTTAATTACCCAAGTTACCCAGTTATCTTGATAAACAAAGCAATAATGTTCTTATAAAATATAAAAAAATTAGTTATTGACAGACTCGTTGTCCTCATTTATGCGGGATTATGGGGTTTTTGGCGATTGTCAATCCGCACGAATACAAAGTGTGAACATATCTTTTTCGCCCGTTAACATATATGCGAGAGCATGAATCTAAAGTCCGGGCAATCAGGACAAGTTAGATCTGCGCCTTTTTTGCACATGCGTTCTTTGTTGTATGTGCAAATGTGGCAGTACATACATACCCTTGATCAATGTGAATAATGAAATCGATTCAGATATCAGCCTCTTACAATCGCTAAGTAAATATCAAAATTTTTTTCATTTTAATTTCCTCCTTTTTCCCAAACTATAGTCTTAAAGTCAAAATTTTCTCTAATAAACTACTTATCTCGAACCGGAAAATCCTCTAAACCGAAAATTCGAACGCAGTTAACGGTAAATTCTATATGAATAGGGTGAAGTATTGTTTATATTGTTCTTAGTTTGCATAATTACCTATAAAGTAGAATGAAAAACTACAATTGGAGATACATACCACATGTATGTACACCCAACTCGTTTTCTACATGGTAGATACGTTCCTTAGAAAACCGTGCAAAAATAAATCGTGCGGCATATAGTAAATTTGGGCATATGTTCCATAACTTTCAAAGATCGTTTAAGATGAAAAAACTCTAAATATATATAAAGCAACAATTTCGCAACTATTCAGCGCTGCTTGATAATAGGGATGCATGTCTATTGGACATGGTCCGGAAGTATCTGCACATACTGTCAGATTTGATTGAAATGAAAAATTTCTTTTGTTGATGCTTTCGTTGTTATAAAATCTGGCATTAACGACAGGGCATAAACTGACCGACTTTTTTACTCTATTGCTATAAGGTACTGTGAAAGTTCGAATTAAAAAATGTATTTTTGTTTGGATTCGTGCTAGAACAAAACATTCGCGTAAAAAAGTATATTTGCTCGTATTGCTTTAAGCCGTAAGTAGTTGGGTGTATATGACTTTCCGTTCGTATACATGAAAACTTGTGATCTATACGAAATGATTTTGCTCGAGTTATATATAACTTTTTTTTTTTTTTTTTTTTGCTTGCAATTGTTATTTAAGGAACTTTAGCTAATGAAAGAGGAGTCATGAAAACTTACACTGTTATATGAATACATTATCATCTTTTGCATGTACGTACGTAAAGTATACATATGCACATATATAAATATACCATGGCAGCCTTGACAACCCACTTAGCAACTCATGTAATTTATAAAGTACGCAATAAGGCAGTTTTAATTAGCCCCTATTAAGCGCTTTCGACGTACAAAGAAAATTGCATGCATCATTAAAGTTTTTACATAAGATGCGGAAGAGTTTATGAAGTTAAATTAATTCAGTAAGTAAAAAATAAGGATAGTTGGTATGGGAAGTATGGTTCGGTAAATATCAAAATGAATTTCACTCAATAAAAAACTTAACACAGATGAATATTTTCATTAATCACATTAACCGTAAATGTCATTTTGGCACAAATTTCTTATCAAAAAAAAGAAATGAAAAGTTCTCCCTCTTGCTCGTAAGACGATGAAGATCCAATAAAGACCACAAACCAAGCGTATGCAAAACGTAAGTAAAATTTACCTCTGGACTAAGTCAAGTCAATAAATACTATGCCTATCAGGTGCGTATTGATATAAGCTTTTAATGAGATTTACAAGAAGCTTCTTTGTTCCACACTACAGTGATCGAAGTTGACCCGCTCCTTTCAATATTGAGTTTGGCAACGATACAATAAACATGCAATCTCACTTAGTATGGAATGCACGTTCGACAAAAGGTTAGAAGAAGGGTGTAATTGTTAGTGGAAGAATTTCCGTTTACTTTAGAACCTACTTTGGATAAAGGAAAGATTAATAATAGATGGCGATTAACTTTAACCGTTAAATTGATCTTACATTACCTGTAAATTGATTTCATTGACAATTTTTGCCCACCTCTTGATCGATACCTTTGATAATCTGTAAAAAGCAGGAGAGCTTATCCGAGTCCAATGTTTTTTAACCTAAATGAAATGTGTAACTTTCAGAAAAGCAATGACGAGAAAAGTGGCACTCCCAACCTTTCTAAGAGTCCCCTTTAAAATTCGACGTTAATATCAATAAGTATATGAATTATTTGAGATTATTTTCCATAATTTCAAAGCACTTGAGTATCAATTGAAATTCATTTACTTTGTAATATGTGTATATATAGCGTTGGCGCAAATGAAACCCTTTTTCTATTTTATTATACAATAAATGTGACATGTATAAATATATATATATATATATATATATATATGTATATGGATATGTATACTTGCTCTCTTAAATTGAAAAGTGTGCCACAAATTTACTTGTGTTGCTATTTCAATTACTATTTTATGTGCGCCGTCATTAGTTTATATGGCTGTAATGTATGTATGTCCTATGTGTTTATTATTTAATGCTATTGCTATACGTTGTTGTTATTGCTGTCGTTATTGCTGCGCTCATATTTACTTGAAAGCAATTAATAAAATGAATAACATATTAACAATCTCCCTCTCTCTCTCTCTCTCTCTCTCTCTCTCGTTAACAAATTCAACTCATACTCAATGAAGTTCAAATTTCAACAGCGAGATACAATCAAGAAAATCTGTTTGTGTTCGCAAAGTATGCATAATTTAATGATCAAACGTATGCATTGATGTGTCTATGTGTGTACAATAATTGAAAATTTGTATCATATTTTTTACATGGTTTTCTTTTTTCGTTTTTTTTTTTTTTCTGACATATTTTTCTTATTTTTTTTTTTTTTTTATATATAATTTATAATAAGTATATAAGGTGGACTGAAGGAAAAACATTATTCTGTTAAGCTTGTAAGCCGCTGGTTTTGATAGACACAGGCCGATATGAATACAAAAGTTGACGGCAATCGATCAATTCTTCTAAAGAAGCTGAGGCTGCTGCTATTGTTTTTGTCGTTGTTTTACTGCTTTTGACCATTGATTCTATTGTCCCCATCAAGTGACATGATCGTTCAACTGATCACTGATCACAATTGATAATTATCATGAGGTAGTATTTGTCTGTTCGTCTACCCCTCTCTCGCTTTCTCTCTCACTCTCTCATTCTCTGGCTGCTTGGGTTCAAGTTTTAAAAATGCCATATTTGCTGTTTAATATGTTAGTATGTATACGATGATCATCAGCCAAGCGACGCCAATAAGTTTCACGTGTATTTTTTTTTTTTTTTTTTTTCATTTATTTTCATCAACAACCATAATGATGATGCGCTGACAATGTACATTTTTTTCTTTTTTAAATTTATTCAATCAATTAAAATTGCTGATCTTTCTACTTATTAAAGAGAATGCTTCTTCTAATAAAGTAAAGAAATTTAAAAAGCAACTTTTTTCTTTTTAATATGAATTAGGCTTAAGTTTCCCCCTTAAACATCAAGTCTAGCTCAGTATTTGTTTAGAGGACGGCTCAAAGTTTCTAAAAATCTATTTTATAGAGAGTAGAAAATTGTTGTTGCATCTTGCAAGGCTTCATATATACCTACAGAGATATTTCACCCATAGTATGTTATACTTTTTATACCTATCATTGACCCTAAACGGTACATGTGTATATATTCTTGATCACCATCAAGTTCTGAATCGATTTAAGCATGGCCGTCTATGGCAAAGCTTCTCCTGCCGCCGAATATGAATCTATTGATGTCAAATTTGGTAGAAACATTGGCTCATTGAAGCTCATGCACGCAGGTTTGAGTTGAAAATGGGCCAAATCGCAAGTCGAAGGCCACGCCTACAATACCAACTAAATTGAGAATACCTCTGTTTTTTCAAAAAGAATAAACAATTGGTTCTTTTCATTGCTCACAAACTGCACCAGATGAACTTACAAAAATTTAAACGTGTCGATGACCTGTACAGAAATGGGAAAAATGGAGTGCACCTACCCAATATTACAGTGTATCAAATTGATTTTTTTACAATGCCTTTACAATGCGCAGAAACAAAGTTAAAAAGTTATAGTATACAGTTATAGATTCGGAACAATCCTAAGCAGATCAGTGTGTTTGTCTGTCCATCTGTCCAACTGTGTGAAATTTGTGAAAGAACTTGAAAATGCCTTAAACCGGTCAAAGAACATGCCTACAGCGCCTCCATGCGTATAAAACAAAAACTGTGAATACACACACACACCATATAAATTTCCAATTTTATTCTGAAAATAGAAAAAATCAGCCGAGCCCCTAAATCGATGAGCGAATCTACGCTTTCCAACTTGTGTGAATCGCTTAAATACTCAGTGTTGAAATACTTCCTTCTTGAGGCATGAAAATTCAGTTCTTTTACTTTTTTTGTCTTTTACGAGATAACGGTGAAGCGTATAAATGATTCGGTCGTATCCGAAAATAATTTCCTTACATCTCTTCATTGCTTCCATTTCCCAGATACGCCACTTTTATTGCCCTTTCACCAGATGCTGGCGAAATCGTTTTCCTCTTTTTTGATTTCAAAACTGAAACGCCACAGCTTAAGCAATGGACAGCCTTTTATAACTAATCTCATCTCCTTTTACACGATTACAACACGAAGATATCCTCGTCTTGTGGTTAAGTTCTTTAGTTCACCTCACTATTGCCGTAGTTGATTTGAACGAATCTGAATGATTTAACTGTGTTTTAATCTTCACATTATTTATTTTTTATTTGTTTTAAAACTAATTCTCAATCTTTCACTTTGCATTTCATGTACCTCTGTCTTGAAATGAATTCGTACACTTTAAGATTAATTGTCGGTTATTTATAACAAGAGAATATATCTCCTCAAGATTTTAAATTATATTCTTTTTTGTTTAAATTTGTTTTATAAATTTTTTTTGTTGTTATTGTTGAACAGCTGTAAAAAATCATTTTCTGTGTGCCTTGCAAATGGAAAAATTTAACTTGTGAAATTGTTAACATAAATAAAAACTCATACTGAACGCCATAAGAAAGAAGTGTATAAACTTGCAGCAATAAATATAAGCAAACCTTGGCATTCACATATTTATTGTGTTATGACCGTCAACGGCTTTCACTCTGTGCAGAATGTCTTTAAGCAAAAATGTGTCCTTTCACGATGTTCACAGACGGAAATTATGCCCGAGTAGACGCGTATAAAATGACATTTGCACAATCTTTTTTTTTTTTTTTTTTTCAAAATTTATGTCTGTTGTGCGTTAAAACCCCATCCAGAAAACAAAGTATGAAATTAAAATAAAATGTTATATGTTCCTGTGTTGCGTCAGGCTGGTTTTATGAAGCTAAAGAATTCCTTACATTTCCGTAAATGGTTCTTTTTTTTTTTTTAGGGGGGGGGGGGGGGGGAAAAAATTTTTTAAATTTCCTTAACGAAAAATTTATACAGAAACAC